>JBAMCF010000675.1:0-37594 GCA_037075285.1 Drosophila lutescens
ATTTTTAAAATCGTATATAAGCGATTGTGGGCGTTAGAGGGGGCGTGGCACCCTTTTGAAACAAACTTGCGCTGCGTAGGAACTCCTAGAATCTGCATGCAAAATGCCAATCTTCTAGCTTTTATAGTTTCCGAGATCTCAGCGTTCATACAGACAGACAGACGGACGGACAGACGGACAGACAGACGGACATGGCTAGATTTTTACTTTTACTCTACGAGTAACGGGTATAAATATTATAATCGGGGTGCTGGGAACCCAGCGGGAAAGTTAGAAGTTGGTTTTTAGTGTTCTTGAAATCCTGTTCCTTTTTGCAGGCGGCGGTGTGGGCATAGATAATTTCTGAGCGTTAAATGGGGGTGGGTTTCTGAGTGGCATCAATATCAGGCCACTAATGCGCTGTGTGATTCTGTGGCACTACGATTATAATATTTTTAACAAAAAAATCACCAACTTATAACATTCAAAAATTCTATGATTTTCACCAAAACCAAAAATCTTGTTATCACATTTATCTTGAATTTTTAGTAATTTTAAAATTCGTTGAAAAAATATTAAAAATGTTGAATCAAATAAATTAAACTAAATAACTATAATCATAATGTCTATAATCATAATATTTATGGATGATTTTAATTTATTTTACTCAATAACAAAACTTTTCGTTCCACACGGCTTTTGAATAAGATTCTGTGCCAATTTGAATTTAAAGTTACAACCAGGATTTTCTAAAATATTCATAAATATTGAATAAATAATACAAATAATAATAAGAATGGTGGCTGGACTCAAAAATTATACAATAAAGCCAAGGTCAGACGATCAAAATATTTGATAAAATTTATCAAGGGTTGCCATTTACTTACTTAGAAAACTATTATTGGTTTTTTACGTCTTTAAATATTTTCTATGAAATACCAAAATTTGATCGTCCGATCGTGGTCTAAGCCATTTTTAAGTGTTGTTAAAAAATAAAAATTCGTGTTGGTGGTATTGATAACACTTAACATGAAATCGAATTGGCGAAAAATACCTACTATACCTATAATATACGTAACCTTTAATGATTACGGTCCCTGAAAAATGTTATTTAAATGAAATATTTATTCGCGGGAAAAGTGTGACCTCAAGTTACAACGGAATTATGACTAATTATTATCTTTCTTCTTAATGTTGGTAGTATCAAATATATGACACACGGTCACATCAATTTCAAATTTCGTGCAAAAGTGAAAAAAAAAGCGAAAATATTTAATTTTAATCTAAAAAACAAGAAAAAGGTAAGTGATATCAAAAATATTGTTGTTTGAATATCTTAATTTCTGCGTTGCAGAGGTTAGTACCAAAGATATTTTCGCCATTAATAAATATAAGCCTCCAGATGCTATCTTTAACACAAACTCTGCATTTCAGAGTCACTTGAAATGTTTTTAATCTTCACCAGGGGTAAATGGTGTGCGGTGTTCATTAAATGGTTGTACGAATAGTACTTCAGTACTAACTTAGTTGTTTAATTTAATCAAAATATTACATTTATTTCAGCCAGGCCGATTGAGATTTCTTGGAACTGTTGCCCTTGCATTTCCCGTGTTTGATTTTTATACCCGTTACTCGTAGAGTAAAAGGGTATATTGTATTCGTGCAAAAGTATGTAACAGCTAGAAGGAAGCATTTCCGACCCTATAAAGTATATATATTCTTGATCAGGGCCACTAGCCGAGTCGATATAGCCATGTCTGTCTGTCCGTCTGTCTGTCTGTCTGTCTATCTGTATGAACGCTGAGATCTCGGAAACTATAAAAGCTAGAGGATTGGTATTTGGCATGAAGATTCTTGGAGTTCCTACGCAGCGCAAGTTTGTTTCAAAAGAGTGCCACGTTCCCTCTAACGCCTACTATCGCTTATATACGGTTTTAAAAATTTTAATATTTCGGAAAAGTAAAAATGCAGTTTTATTGTGTTTATCAATACCTTTTTCAAATCGGACCATTCGTTAAAAAGTTATGCGTTATCAAAGTTTCTGTCTCCATCTCCCTCGCACTCCCTTTACCTGAGTAACGGGTATCTGATAGTCGGGGCACCCGACTATAGCGTTCTCTCTTGTTTCTTTTCATAATTCCCATCCCCGACATTAAACATCTGACCAGAGGGTAAATAATCGGCCATGGCAAACTAGGCATAATTTCTGGAGAGATCCTTAATTTAGTATGGAGATGTAAAAATGGTAATTACTCTTATTATTATTCCTGGTCTTAAATTCATATCTTAATTATTTTTGATATTTTCAGAAGACAGGCTTACAAGACATGGATACCTAAGACCTGCATTCGGCCAAGCAAAAACCGGGAATGCTTCAGGCATTAACAATTGTAAATATTATTAATAAATACATATACAAATATTACATGAAAAAAAGTTATTTTTATTGTGGGATAACTCCAAGATAAATAACGGCCATACATTGGTTTTGCAATAAGCAGCTTGTTTTTGGTGGCGACGAGAATTCCGCTCTCTCCGCTCGCACAAAGTTGATTGCGTAAAATTCTAAAAATAGAATGCAATTGCTTGTGTGAGTAAACACAACACAATCAATGCAAGCAAAGAGGCGATATTTCTATGGCCTATCGTCCAGAAGTCTCTTCTTAGTAACTTCTGGAAGATAGAAACACGACAGAACACATTTTACAAAAACTAAATATACATCTATCGCGAAGAAGTCACTATTAGTCACTTCTGGACGATAGAAATACGATAGAACACATTTTACAACAAGAAAGGAAGCTAGCTTCGGCCAGCCGAAGCTTATATACCCTTGCAGATAAAATAAATACATTTTAAGTTGTCAGAAATCAAAACGCCTACTTCCTGTAAAGTTACAATGAATTTTCTTATATTTCTTTGATTATTCGTATGGGAGCCTCAAGAGCCGATCCGGCTCGCTCCGACATATGTACTACCTGCAATAGAAAGAAGACATTGCGATAGCTTTAAAACTGAGAGGCTAGTTCGCATAGAAACGGACAGACGGACAGACGGACATGGCTAGATGGACTCGGCTATTGGTGCTGATCAAGAATATATATACTCTATGTGGTCGGAAACGTCTCCTTCTGACTGAAATTATAATACCCTCTGCAAGGGTATAAAAACAAAAAGGGTCACGATCGTGGAGAAGTAACTTATAAGACACTTCTAGGCGATAGAAAACATTTCACAACAAGAGAGAACGCTATAGTCGGGTGCCCCGACAATCAGATACCCGTTACTCAGGTAAAGGGTGTGCGAGGGAGATGGAGATAGAAATTTGAACACGCATAACTTTTTAACGAATGGTCCGATTTGAAAAATTTCTTCTACATTTCGATAGGTATTGATAAACACAATAAAACTGCATTTTTACTTTTCCGAAATATTGAAATTTTTAAAATCGTATATAAGCGATTGTGGGCGTTAGAGGGGGCGTGGCACCTTTTTGAAACAAACTTGCGCTGCGTAGGAACTCCTAGAATCTGCAGGCAAAATGCCAATCTTCTAGCTTTTATAGTTTCCGAGATCTCAGCGTTCATACAGACAGACAGACGGACAGACAGACGGACAGACAGACGGACAGACGGACATGGCTAGATCGACTCGGCTAGTGATCCTGATCAAGAATATATATACTTTATGGGGTCGGAAACGCTTCCTTCTAGCTGTTACATACTTTTGCACGAATACAATATACCCTTTTACTCTACGAGTAACGGGTATAAAAAGGGTTCAAATCGAGAAGAAGTAACTTCTGAGGCACTTCTGGACGATAGAACACATTAGACTACCTAAAAAGGGTTGCGATCGCGAAGAAGTAACTTCTGAGACACTTCTGGACGATAAAAGGTATGGACCGTGCTTACATGTCGCATTGCTTTTCTACTTATATATTTCAAAAAATGTGTTGAAAGAATAAAAAAGGAAAAATTAGTACAAATCAAATTTCCTTTTAACCATTTTGAATTGGGAAAGGGTCTTCTAGGTATCTTCTACAAGTGTCTTCTGAGTAACTTCCAGAAGTGACTTCGGCGACACTTCTACAAGTGACTTGCACGATATCGCATTCCCCGTCGGGAAGAAATGTTCCACGGGGGTGACTTTTGCGATCCGAATGCGATATCGCGGACGATCGTTTTCATCTTCTAGACGTCACTAAATAGTAATAGTAATGCGCGCGAGAATACATGTGCACACTTACAATCGTCTTCTGTCGCTGTATGCGTGCATAATAGCGGCTGCCCACCGGGAAAATTCCTCTGGAAAATAACATATTTTCATCAGGTTTTAGGTCTTAGATATCCATGTCATGTAAGCCTGTCTTCTGAAAATATCAAAAATAATTAAGATATGAATTTAAGACCAGGAATAATAATAAGAGTAATTACCATTATTACATCTCCATACAAAATAAAGTGATCTCTCCAGAAATATGCCTAGTTTGCCATGGCCGTTCATTTACCCTCTGATCAGATGTTTAATGTCGGGGATGGGAATTATGAAAAGAAAAAATCAAACACGGGAAACGCAAGCGCAACAGTTCTGGTCCCAAGAAGTCTCAATCGGCCTGGCTGAAATAAATGTAATATTTTGATTGAGTTAAACAACTAAGTTAGTACTGAAGTACTATTCATACAACCATTTAATGAACACAGCACACCATTTACCACTGATGAAGATTAAAAACATTTCAAGTGACACTGAAATGCAGAGTTTGTGTTAAAGAAGGCATCTGGAGGCTTATATTTATTAATGGCGAAAATATCTGTGGTACTAACCTCTGTAACGCTGAAATAAAGATTATTAAGCAACAACATTTATGTTATCACTAGACATCGGATTATATGCAAAATCATATTTTTAACGGCTTGTCTTAATCAAATTTCGATTGGACTGAAATTCGTTTCACGTTAAAATAATAAGATTAAGCCCATGTTGTTTTTGCATATTCGACATATCTTGCATATCAAGAACATTTCCAACATATTTTACGACATATTATCAAAACAGGCTTTTGTCAAAATGATTATCAGTTCAAAGAGCGTTCGTTGAAAAGAAAGGCGATCGTATTTAAGGGATGGTTAAAAGACAATCTTGAATCTTGTTTTGGGTGGCAAAGACTTAAATAAAGGTTAACAAACATAATCCTCCTTGAACCGCGATTTCTTCTGATTAGCATAATAAAAATACACATCATCAATGGTTATGAGAGTTCTTAAGAAGTCGCTGTCCATCGAGGATCATTTTTACGTGGTTGTGGGGACTGGTTCCGTATAAAACCAAATTACTCAGATTTCTGGAATTTTAAATACCTCACCGACAAAAGAATAAAATTGACTGTTGAAAATATTGAAAAAATGTTGGTCACATATTGTAAGCAAAATTACAACTAAAATGTACTTAAACATCCTAACTACTGCTTAGCTTGCTCCCCAAAGCACTAAATACACTCATATTGAAAACGTATTTTTATTGGTTTTTAATGAATATTTGTGGTGTATTGGCAAATATAGGAATTTCTTGCGTGAGGTTTTCAAAAAAAATTTTTTGTTTAAAAAGAGATCCAACCGCACTGGAGCTTTGCACTTCCAATTTCCCTGTGGATTGGCTAATGTGGCGGGTACAGTTTTCAAAAATTATATTGATTGGTTCTACCCTTTAAATTATAGAAATAGGCAGTAGTTTGATGAAAATGTTCAAAGACTAACATAGGGTTTTTGGATCCGATTTCCTTAAGTTACGGTGGTGCGATTGTAGCTATTTTTATGTATACCCTTTCTGTCGACTACAACAATACATTTTTAATATTTTAGCCATTAAGCTCGAAATCTATGTGCCTCTAAGACATAGAAACATATTCGACAGATTTTGCATATTCTCGACATATTTTACATATTGTCGACATATTTTGCATATTGTCGACATATTTTGCATATTCCCATGCATAAAAAAATGCATATTTGCGATATGTCGTTTCCATTCGAATACAAATTTAATATACTGCCTAAATCCAAAATTTGACGGTATTTGGAGCAAAAATGCAGAAAAACATATAATCCGATGTCTAGTTATCACTTACCTTTTCGTTGTAAGTTAGGGTCACACCTGCCACGATCTGACGATCAAATTATTTTATTTCACAGAAAATGTTTAAAAATATAAAAAACAATAATATTATTCTTTGTAATTTTATGGCAATCCTTGATAAATGTGATCAAATTTTTTAATCGTCTTACCACATTATCCACATTCATTCCTATTATTATTTGTAAAAATTGTGAGTAAAATAAATTAAAATCATCAATAAATATTATGATTATAGACATTATGATTATAGTATTTAGTTTAATTTATTTGATTAAAAATTATTAATATTTTTTCTACGAATTTTAAAATTACTAAAAATTAAAGATAAATGTGAGAACAAGATTTTTTTTTGGTGTAAATCATAGGATTTTTAAATATTATAAGTTGGTGATTTTTTGTTAAAAAATATTATAATCGTAGTGCCACAGAAATCACACAGCGCATTTCCCATTTCCCATTTCTAGACTTGTCAAATATTTGATTTCGTTCATAATAGTTAACAAAATGAAGATCAAATTTTTTTGGTTGGAAAGCTGAATTTCGATTTTGATGAAAAAGAAACTTTGCCGTCAAAGAGGACCGTAATGTCCTCTTTGCTCTATAGGACAGTTCTTCTTAAGCAAACCATATCTAAAATTTTGAGTCTACCGACCAAAAAAAGGAGAAAAAGCCTAACTTTAAAAATCCACCATAAATCGAATTTTCCATGAATTTGGGCCATACCCGGCTTGCTTTATTCGGTATGATGTAAATTTTAAGTTGCTACCCATTATGATTTTTCAACGGATTTTTTTGATACATGTGTGGTCAAAAATTTAACATTTTGAATTTTTAAAAATCTTTAAAAACAACTGTGCCATCGAAAACAAAATTTAGTGGTATTTTCGTGATCTAGGGCTCCAACACTAACAGAATTTGCCATCAATTGCTGTGGAGCATTTTGGCTGTAAACTAGTGTTATTGCCTGAGTTTTATAATAAAAATTAAAAACATATTTTTTACCATTGATTTTAAAAAATAAAACTCAAAAAATAAAAATCATAGCAGGTTTACATAAATAGACCCATTTGGAGCTCATTGGTGTTCTTGATTTTTTGGTAACACTTTTCTAAGGGCCGGTTTCTCGAGTGCCGACTAACATTTCTGGAACAGAACTGAAATTTGTTCATGATTTTCGTGATTTTTTTAACCAATAAGGGATGGTGGTTACATAATTTTAACAATTTTTTTTTTATCTTTCTAAATGGCGGCCGGTGGAATTTTTTTTGTCACGCTACGCAGGTCGGTGTGTAAATCCGATTTTTAGAATCGAAATTGATTTTGTTAAGAAATAATGTAGAAACTGTCTGAATCTAACTTTCAGATTATATCTCAAAAACTGTGGTTGTGGCACTCTTTCAAGGTTAAAACAAGAGAGAACGTTATAGTCGGGTGCCCCGACTATCAGATACCTGTTACTCAGGTAAAGGGAGTGCGAGGGAGATGGAGATTGAAACTTTGATCACGCATAACTTTTGACGAATGGTCCGATTTCTTCTACATTTCGATAGGTATTGATAAACACAATAAAACAGCATTTTTACTTTTCCGAAATATTTAAATTTTTAAAATCGTATATAAGCGATTGTGGGCGTGGCACCTTCTTGAAACAAACTTGCGCTGCGTAGGAACTCCTAGAATCTGCATGCAAAATGCCAATCTTCTAGCTTCTATAGTTTTCGAGATCTCAGCGTTCATTCAGACAGACAGACAGACAGACGGACATGGCTAGATCGACTCGGCTAGTGATCCTGATCAGCCGGGCATGATCTTAATGCCCCTGTAGCTCCTCCGCAAGCTGATCTCTGTATTCTTGTCAGCTTGGTAATATTGTATGCTCTTGTCAGGGCTGGCCACCACACTAGTGCCCCGTATGTGAGAATTGGCCTAACCACTGCTGTGTAAAGCCATAATATTATCTTAAGGTGTATACCCCAGTTTTTGCCGAACATTTTCCTGTACGAGTAGAATTCTATACTGGCCTTTTTTACTCGTTCCGTGATGTTCTGTTTTTACGAGAGCTTCGGGTCTAGTATCACTCCTAGGGACTTAGCTTTACCCGATAGCTCGAGTTCGATTCCATCTATTTATACCCGTTACTCGTAGAGTAAATGGGTATATTGTGTCCGTGCAAAAGTATGTAACAGCTGGAAGGAAGCGTTTCCGACCCTATAAAGTATATATATTCTTGGTCAGGGTCACTAGCCGAGTCGATATAGCCATGTCCGTCTGTCTGTCTGTCCGTATGAACGCTGAGATCTCGGAAACTACAAAAGCTAGAAGGAAAGCAGCGCAAGTTTATTTCAAAAAGGTGCCACGCCCCCTCTAACGCTCACAATCGGCCACTAACCATTTTAAAATGTGTCTGGCGCCCACACGTTTAAAGATTTCCGAGAAGTATAAATGCAATTTTGTTGTGTATATTTATACCTATCGAAATGTAGAAGACATTTTCGGACCATTCATTAAAAAGTTATTCGCAATCAAAAAAATGTTATATATCAATCTCCCTCGCACTCCCTTTAGCTGAGTGACGGGTATTAGATAGTCGGTTTTACTCGGGTTTATACCTAGTCCGCAGGTTTTTGCCCATTCATTGAGTCGGGTAAGGGCCCCCGTCATTATGTTACTGTAACATCTGGGAATGGTCCTGATACTAGCAGCACTACGTCGTCTGCGTAAATTACTACTTTAACTCCTCCGCTATTGAGCTCTCTCAATATGTCGTTCATGTTAATAAGCCAGAGCAGTGGCGATAGAACCCCGCCCTGAGGTGTGCCTCTCTTCACAAAGCGTGTGAGGTAAGTGCCACTCAGTTCGGCTGTTATCGTCCTGCTCGTGATTATAACTCCGATCCAAGCTCTGATGTCTCCTTCAATGCCGATCGAGTTGAGGGAGCTCAGTATGGATTCGGCGTTTACATTATTGAACGCATCTTCTATATCTAAGAAAGTGGCCATCGTATATTGGTTAAAATGTAGCGATTTTTCTATGTGGCAGACTACTTCGTGTAGTGCCGTTTCTGTCGATCTGCCCTTTCGTTACGCATGCTGAGCGTCCGATAGATGCTGCTTCTCGGTGTTTTCCCGGATATGAATATCGATCATTCGTTCCAGCGTTTTCATTAGGAAGGAGGTAAGGCTGATCGGCCCGTAATCCTTTGCTAGGATATGACCTCTTCTTTCTGGTTTTGGTATAAATACAACTTTGGCTTCTTTCCATAGAAGCGGTATGTGTGTTAGTCTGAAGCAAGCCATGTAAATGGCTTGCAGCCACATACTGATGCTGACCTGTGTTGCTTGAAGCATTGCCGGGAAAATGCCGTCTGGCCCCGGACTCTTGTATTTATCGAAATAGTTTATCGCCCATTTGATTCTTTCAATGGTTATGATATCCTTTGTGTGTGTTGGTTGATGAGCCCTCTGACCTTCAGTAGGTGCTGGCTGTATGGTGCTGTATGGCTCCCATTCCTTGGTAGCATAGCTGGAGTTATAGGCTTTTCTTGCCCTCTTTCTCAGAGTGCACAGCTCCTTGGTCCACCATAAAGGGTGTTTTTTTTTAGATTATGAAGCATTGCATGTTTCCTTATATGCATTGTTTAGAATGATGGTTAGGTCCTCTACTTCCTTGTCAAGGGTCGTCGTAGAGGTTTGTATCCGTATTCTTTTGTTACTAACTTTCGAGTAGACAATCTTACCGAATTTGTCCCAGTTTGTTCTACGGGTGTTACGTTTCGGTTCCGGTTTGCTAATCGGAATCGAAATTTCGAAGAAAATGTACGTGTGATCTGAAAAGGAATGTTGCTTCGACACTACCCACTTGTCAACCTTATATTTACTAAATTCTGTCTGTAAAGTGAGGTCTAACACCTCTTCCCATCCCTGAAATTCCCTAGTGCTTGGGAATATAAAGGTGGGTGTGTTAACTCTATTACATATGGTGATGTTTCGGCAAATAATATTATCAAAAAGAGACTCACCCCTTTCGTTAGTTTCCGAGCTTCCCCATAGTGTGTGCCTCGCGTTAGCGTCGCATCCGAGCACCAGGGTAGTCTTAGTGTTTTCCGCCCATTGCAGCAGCTAGATGACTGGCTCAGGTGGAGCCGGTTCATCATGGGTCATGTAGGATGAGGCTATCACCATCGATGTCCCATCCGCCGCCACGATTCTGGCAACTGCTAGATCCGGTGTACTAAGATTGGAGCATAGAAGTGCGTTAAAGTTATTCTTTATAATAATACCTGCTCTCGGCCTACCTGTCGAGTTAGTATAAAAGAGTGTATATTTTTTGTTGTGTTAGACCCAAGATTTGTCCGTCTCGAGTCTATGGTTCTTGAACGATGCCTATATCAATGTTCCTCTCACTGAGAAGAACTGAAAGATTGGCTGAAGCATGCGTGCTGTGCTTCAGGTTAATCTGCACGACTTTAGGCATCGGTGTGGGGTGTTAGTGTCAGTGGGCTCGGGTCGCTTGACACGCCTGTCTTGAGGGTAGGCACTTTAAAGACCAACCCAGGTCCGCCCGACTACGAGTCGTCAGCATCCATAGTCACACAGTGTACCGGACGGCTGACTGACTCGATCCCCAGCTAAGGAAAAAGTGGTTTCGAGAAAAACGCATTTAAAGTGTAATACTCTAGTTTAGGGGACTCACTCCAGAATCAGGGACTGGTTCCCTATAATACCAAATTACTTAGAATTCTGGAATTTAAATTTTTGTCTTTGCTTTTGCTTTTACGATAAGTTTATCTGGTCTTTATCTTTTTTGATAAGATAGCTATCAGGGAATAGATAGCGGCCCCAAGTGGATTATTTTTTAGTCAGGAAAATTTGAAACAACTCTTAGTCCCTGTGGAGTTCCTAAGAGTGGAATAACTAGCGGGCAGTTGGAGATTCGTTTACTGGATAACAAGAGCGATAACAAGAGCATTAGGCGGTCAGGCGAACTCATATGCAAGTAAGCGAAACATTAACCAAAGCTGTGTCTTAATTTAATATAACAAAGTGTGTATTTCTCCGAAGAAATGTAGAATACCGTGGTTAGGAAATTATGGCTGGAGAAGTACGACCAAATCCACGAAAGATAAAAGCATAAGTTGAGTTGCTGCCCCCACAAACCTAAACCCAACTAAGACAATTCATACACTCAAGGAAAAAACCCAGTCTAAATTTAAGAACAAAGTTCTTAATTTAAGAAATTTTGGTTCCTAAATTTTGTTCTTACAATAAGAACAAACGTTCTTAAAGTAAGAGCAAACATTCCTAAAATAAGACAATTGAATTCTTAAATTAGGAAAATGTGGTTCTAAAACTAAAAAATAATATATTGTATTATGAACTTATTTATGAATTATCAATTTTTTGTCCAATACTCTACAAGAGAAAATTAATTTAAAAAAAATATTTAATATAATAAAAATTATCAAACAAGTTATTATTATTATTATTTATTAAGGGACAGTTTCCCGAGTGCCGACTAATCTTTCTCGAACAGTCCCTGCTAAGGGATTTTTGCTTTCTCGAACATCAATGTGAGATCTAACAGGGACTCGGACTCCCTGTTAAGCGTTTTCGACTCGATAAAATGACAGCTGTTTTTCTAAAGCCAAGTAAGAGGAAGAAACGAAATCTCAGCTGACTTTGCCCTTGACTTATACCCAAACAGCTGATGAAATAAACAAAGCATGCCATTGTGTGCGCTTTGCAGCCCAATTTCTTGTATACGGCGCTCTCTTAGCGCAGGAAGTTTTTTTCCAGCACCAGCAGCAGTGTTGAGCACTGTTTATGATTTTGCAAGCGCCAAGAAAGAGAGAGCAATAAAGGGACTAGAAATATTCATCATACAAATCGGCTGTGATCCTGATTAAGAATATAGACAAATTTGACTTTTCAAAAATGAAAACAAACGCAATTTCCCCGAATAGAAATCTTTAACAAGACCAATTGACCAATTTTAAAATACAATTTTATTTAATTACCAAAACCTCTATTTATATATTATTAACAATTTGTTTTTTTTTTGCAGGAAAATAATTGACTAAAGAAACTTCAAGTAAAAACAAAAGGAATATAATTAATAACAGTTATGAAAATTATAATACCAATGATAGATTTCTGACATACAGTGGAAAATGGAGCACATAGTACCATCAATAATATCAGAAGCTGGAAATACAGATCACCAAGTCAAGAAGCAAGGAGTTGAATTCGTCAAAATTAGCCACAAAATCGAAGATGAAACAAAGTCTGCTAATTTCAAGAACGGCGATCAGAGTTGCGAATCTTTGGCTGAAAAAAGAGGTTCTGATGACAAATGTCTTGAGAGAATAAAATTTGAAAATATTGATGTAAAGCCATTTGACTTTCAATGTACATTAAATAGTTCTCAAAAATGTTTGAGTGAGCTTTCCTTCCACAAAAACGAAGGGCCGGTAGCTGAAAAGAAAACACTAGTTAACTTAAACTTAAAAACAGACGACAAAGTACAAAGTCAAAGTCCAAAAGGCCACAATTTTAAAGTACCACAGTCCTTATCGAAATTAGGACTATTTTCAGGGATTTCTATAACCGATAGAAGTTTAAATAGAAACCTGGCTTGCGATCCGCATAGGACAATTGATGGAGATATGTTGGATAAGCAGACGAAGTTTATTAAATCGCACTCCTTAGAATTCTATCTCGAAAACAGTTCGTCTATTAGTAATTACCGGATTCCAAGTTCTCGTTTACTAACAAACATACACGAAAACTATTGCACTGATACTCAAGAATCCGCAGAAATGTCGAAATGTGGGTCAAAAACATCAACGGAAATTAATAATTGCTTAAGAATGGATAACGAATACTTTGAAAAGTCTTTCACAAAAGTTTCTTGTGCCACACATCAACATAATACCGCAACCAAACTTCAATCATTTGAAAGTCGTCCTATTTTCCCGAATGTTCCGTATAGTCCGTATAGTAGTCCTTTTGGTAGTCCACTGTCCAGTCGGCGGCGACCGGCTTTCCGCGAGTCTAGAAGAATATCGATAGAAAAATCTGGAAGTTTTCTTCAACTAAACCAATATAAATTAATGGAACAAATTGGTCAGGTAACAGAATTGAATTAAAACCAAATTTAAATTGTAAAACTTTTTCAGCAGTTTATACGACACCGTAGACTTGTCGAAAATGTGACAGGTCCACCCTATAGTCAATATAGCTCTTCTGACTAATTCATTGAAAAACTGATCTTGTGTTTGGTTTTCGCTTTACTCTGATTTTTATGTTTTTCTTTCGCACTGCACAAGCGTTTTAAAGCGAAGTAGAAACTCCGAGGAAGGCTGGAGCGAGAGATTGAAGAGACATTGCGGTGACTATTGGCTAAAGTACTCAAAAATAATTTGATAAAAGTCAAGAGAGAACGCAATGGTCGAGTCTCTCTTATATATACGTTACTCAGCTTAAATTCAACTTTTACTTTAATGGTCCAATTTAAGCCCTTTTTGACTTATTAATAGATATAAACTAATGCATTAAAATAATATTTACTCCGAAAACTTTTTGAAAATGTTGGGCCACAAACTTTTTGGTTTTGTGGGTGTCTGTCTGCAGACACAAGTCAGATTACTGTTATCCAACTAAGGAAATGCAGGGGAGATATAAATATGCAAGCAGCAAAGCAGCAGTTTCAGAGATGGCATAACAGCGCCATCTATCTACATTGGGGAGCTAGACGTTTAAATGTATTTAATTCAAACCTTTTACATTATTAAGTGGCATTTAAATAACATCCACTAATTTTTATAGCCGATACTGTCGGCTAATAAATCGGTAGCAAGCCAATTGCCGGAATACTTTAAAAATAAAGCGATTTGCGGTGTTCACTGTATCTCCGCCGCTTAAAAATGCCGATGAAAACGATAGATATATTACACTAGTTTACAAAGTAATATTCTCAATGTGCTCCCCAGCAATTGATTGCAAATTCTGTTAGTGCTGGAGCCCTAGATCACGAAATCGAAAACTTAAAATTTACATAATACCGAATAAAACAAACCGGGTATGGCCCAAAATCATGGAAAATTGGATTTCTCCGGGTAAAATGTTATTTTTTATAAGTGTTGGACTAGTTGAATAAGAAAAATTACAACAATCTTTTAAAAACGAAGGGCGGGAACACTGCTACCATCTTGACCGCATCTGCATGTTTTTACGTTTTATGGGTATGTTTTCTTTTATTTTTTTCCCCTTAAAAAAATCTTAAAAATATTGTGAGTATAGTGTTCGAAATACAATATAAAGTGTCACTTTTAAAAAATTTTAACATCAAAACAAACGAAGAATCCGTTTGCCTGTGATACCTCCGGAAAGTTGGCCAATTTCAGCATTTTTCGAACTTTGAGGTCCTTGTGCTAAAAATCCTTGCGTCGGGGAACGTTTTGGAAAACGCAGTTTAACTTGGGAATTCGTAACGAATTCAAAAATATAGCATCCATCGAGGTAAATTTAAAAAGCATTATTTTTTTGCACAGTGTTATTTATTTTTATTAAATACATTTTTTTTTTAATTAAAATCAAATATTTAAAAAATGTTTAATAAAATACATAATACAATTTTTTTTTAAATATTGTTTATTAAATGGTGCGATAAATACATAATTTTAATATTTCAACAGATTTACAAATGCCTTTTATACTGTTGTCATTCAGAAATTGTGAAAAGACTTATCTTTAAGACTTTTACAAAATAAAAGACTAAAATAAATATTTTTTTATTTATTTAGTTAATTATTTATTTTTATTAAAAAGTTTTTTTTTTTAAATAAAACAAGTATTTAAAAATGTTTAATAAAATACATATTAGGGTTCCCTTATATGAGGAAAACATTTTTTTTTAATTTTAAAATGCATACCCTCTTATTATACCCTTGCAGCGGGTATTCTAATTTCAGTCAGATGTTTGCAACGCAGTGAAGGAGACGTTTCCGACCACATAAAGTATATATTCTTGATCAGCACCAATAGCCGAGTCCATCTAGACAAGTCCGTCTGTCCGTTTCTATGCGAACTAGTCTCTCAGTTTTTAAGCTATCGCGATAGTACATATCGCGGTAGTACATATGTCGGAACTAGCCGGATCGGCTCTCAAAGAAGGTAAGTATGTATTTGAACTGCAAGGGTATACAAACTTCGTCCTGCCGAAGTTATCTTCCTTTCTTGTTTTTTTATAAATGCTAAAAGGTATTTAATTACAAAATTGTAGATTTCTTGCATGATTTCAACCCGTGCCGACCGATTTACAAAGATTATCAAAAAACTTATTTTGGTTTAATATTTCGGTCTGCTACGTTATTACAATAAGTGAAGTCAGTAAAAGTTAAAATGAACTGGCATAATCAGTAGCAGGGACCGAAAATAACTTATAATAGCCTTAAAAAAAAAGATTTTTACCAAAATAATTAACTCTGTCCAATCTATGCATTCCCGCCATGATTTTTAAATATATGATTTTTATCTTTTTGTTCAATGGTAATCTTTATTTTTGATAAAAAAACAAGAAAGGAAGCTAGCTTCGGCAAGCCGAAGCTTATATACCCTTGCAGATCATTCTATTAATTTACATTCGCAAAAATGTTAAATTTCCTATTATTTCACATAAATTGTTCGATCGTTTCTATGGCAGCTAAATGATATAGTAGTTCGATCTTTTTAAAATGAAAATCGAAATTCGGAATTATTTAAAAATAGTCATATCCCAGAGTAGAAGAGAATGTAATAAAAATCAACAAAGATATAATTTTTTTCCTATTAATTTCCATTTAATTTTTCGA
This sequence comes from Drosophila lutescens, assembly GCA_037075285.1. NCBI lineage: Eukaryota > Metazoa > Arthropoda > Insecta > Diptera > Drosophilidae > Drosophila > Drosophila lutescens. Next base: position 15,965 of record JBAMCF010000675.1, read on the forward strand.
CCGTTCCTATGGCAGCTATATAGTGATCCGATTTTTTAAATATTTAATTCGAAATTCAGAAATATATAAAAAATAATATTCCCAAGATTAGAAGGTAATACTTCAAAAAACACCGAAGCTAGAATTTTTTTTAACGTTTTTTTTCCGATCCTTCCTATGGGAGCTATAGGATATAGTTGTCCGATCCGGTCGGTTCCGACTTATATACTACCTGCAATAGTAAGAAGACTTTTGGGAAAGTTTCATCCCGATAGCTTAAAAACTGAGAGACTAGTTTGCGTAGAAACAGACAGACGGACAGACGGACAGACAGACAGAGACAGACGGACAGACGGACAGACGGACGGACAGACGGACAGACGGACATGGCTAGATCGACTCGTCTAGTGATGCTGATCAAGAATATATATACTTTATGGGGTCGGAAACGTCTCCTTCACTGCGTTGCAAACTTCTGACTGAAATCATAATACCCTCTGCAAGGGTATAAAAATAGGTCTTAAAAATAATGATTATTGATGATTTTTATTTTTTTTGCCCAAAATAAAACGCATTTGAGCCTTGCGGGCCTCCTGAAAGACTTTTCGCCAATCTGATTTTTCAGCAAATAACAGATGTAGCAAATCTGCCACCTTACATGAAGTTTGCCACGTTTGATATTAAAAGAAGAGAGAACGCTATAGTCGTGTTTGTGTCCCGACTATCTAATACCCGTCACTCAGCTAAAGGGAGTGCGAGGGAGATGGATATATTAAATTTCTTTGATTGAAAATAACTTTTGAATGAATCGTCCGATTTGAAAAAATGTCTTCTACATTTCGTTAGGTATAAATATACAAAACAAAATGGCATTTATACTTCTCGGAAATCTTTAAAGGTGTGGGCGCCAGACACATTTTAAAATCGTTTGTGGGCGTTAGAGGGGGCGTGGCACCTTTTTGAAACAAACTTGCGCTGCGTAGGAACTCCTAGAATCTGCATGCAAAATGCCAATCTTCTAGCTTTTATAGTTTCCGAGATCTCAGCGTTCATACAGACAGACAGACGGACAGACAGACAGACAGACAGACAGACAGACGGACATGGCTAGATCGACTCGGCTAGTGATCCTGATCAAGAATATATATACTTTATGGGGTCGGAAACGCTTCCTTCTCCCAGTTACATACTTTTGCACGAATACAATATACCCTTTTACTCTACGAGTAACGGGTATAAAAATACACGCCTGAAAACCGAAATTAGTTTTATAGCTTCTACTTAAAGATACAACATTAAGCAAACTAATAAGACCATCAGCTCAAAAATCAACCATAGGGTTCCATTTTATATAGATTTTTAAAGTTGGGGAAAAAACGGTATTTCAGCCCTGTTAAGGCTTTGTTGTCTTAGTTAACAGCTGTAAACGGCCAACTTCAAATATTCATATAAAATTCATTTGCTGGTGGATTCTAATGATCATTAGCTTGTTTTTTTTTTTGTCAAAGTACTATCTACCAGAAAAAGTTGTTAAACTAATTTCGGTTTTCAGGCGTGTATTTTTATTTGTATTTTTTTATGTGTTATTTTTGCATTTTTTTTTCAAGTTTTTTAACTTTGACGAGGTGTAGCTTCTAAACTAATGACTGGAACTCAATGCTGTATATGAAAGTTAAAGGACATTATATTACCTGTAAAATTAGTTGTCGATGACCTCAATCGGTTTACCAGAACTCAAAATAGAAAATAAAAAAAAAACGAAAAACGTTTTTTAAACTTATAAAAAATTGACACCATAAAAAAAAAATTCAGTGACCATTTCTTAATCAGGGATGTACTTTACCGGAAACCCAAGATTGCCTTCGAGTAGGAAGAGGTCGATTTTTTTTTGTAAACTGGTGTTATTTTCGGTCCCTGCTTTCAAGAGTGTAATTTACCACCTTTAAAAGACTAATTCTTTTTTAAGCAAACAACTCTTGCGATAATCATTTTTGTCTTAGTTTGGTTATCGACTTCGTCATCAAAAAGTGATAGAATGACTGTCTCTTTACATAAATAACACGAGTGCTGGCTAAATCAACTAAAGTCAACTTTTTCATACTCTTTTAACGCCTTCAAGAAGCATAAATCTTGATTTGGTGCTTTTGTTGCCACTGTGCATTTCAGCCAAGACTTAACGTATAAAGTGACAATAAATAAGCACACGTCCTGTAGGGCATTTGTATCCTTTTTAGTTATTTTGAGTTGTGAATGAAGCAAACATATTTTTAATGAGTAGATCGCTCTCGCCATCCATCGAGCCTGATGCATAGCTCCTGGGGGTTTGAGTTTTTATTTATTTTGCGTGTCTCCTCCCAAAAATACTACGCATTATTCAACCAACTCGCGTTAATCGTCTCTTATAAAACATGTGTTAGTTGTGTCCTATAAAACATTAACAAAGACGAAATTTTTGTTTCGGAAACATCTGCATTTATGAAATCATAATCATAATAATCATAAAATAATCATCATTTGAATCGATTTTTTTTTTAATTATCTCTGAACTTTTTAATGAGCGGAATATCAGGGCTAATAGTTATTTGCTTGATCTTGGTTTCAAAAGCAGCTTTCAGGACCAACTTATAAACATGATGACGACAAGCGAAAAGCATAATTTCTCTATCTAAGGTCTGTTCCAAAATAGCACCAGCTCCATTGAAACGACCAGTATTCGATGCAGTTGTGTCGCAGCACATTATTTGTACCTTATTGTGTAGGTTCCAGTCAAACAAGGTAGTTGAGATTGCTTTGGCCTGATCTTTTCCAGAAGAACTCTTAAGTTTTGGTACTGCAAGAAGCTGTTCTCTACCATCAAATGAAACAATGATTGGCAAGCGTTCTTTGAACTTCGAACTTCCAATCCGGGTAATAGTATTCCATCCCAATGGATTGTGACGATGTCAGGTATATTGTTTTGAAATTCAGTTTTAATTGCTTCTGCCCTTGATTTTCTAGTCTCAGTACGAATTCGCTGTTGTTGATAGGAAAATCCTCGCTGCTCATATCATGCGCTTCTACTACCGCCTGAAGAATGTATACGGAGTCTCTTATACTCAACTAACATCGATCTAAAGCTGCGACAAGTTTAGGTGTGATAAGATTCTTTCTACCTCTTTTTATACTTTTATACTTTTATAAGTTTCTTCATTCCCTTGTGGGAATTCTTGCTTTTTCCCAAAATATTAAACACTCCCGTTTGCATTTACATTTTTCTGAAATCTTTAAAGATGTGAGCGCCACACACATTATAAATTCGTTTAAGGCGATTGTGGGCGTTAGAGTGGGCGTGGCGCTCGAGCCCAAGAATATATGTTGTAACTTTCTAACTTTTGTAGTTTCCGAGATCTCAGCGTTCATACAGATAGACCGACAGACAGACATGGTTAGATCGACTCGGCTAGTGATCCTGATCAATAATATATATAGTTTATAGGGTTATACACTCCCTGTTACATACTTTTGCACGAATACAATATACCCTTTTACTGTACGAGTAACTGGTATAAATATAACTAAAAACAAGAGAGAACGCTATAGTCGGGTGCCCCGACAATCAGATACCCGTTACTCAGGTAAAGGGAGTGCGAGGGAGATGGAGATAGAAACTTTGAACACGCATAACTTTTTAACGAATGGTCCGATTTGAAAAATTTCTTCTACATTTCGATAGGTATTGATAAACACAATAAAACTGCATTTTTACTTTTCCGAAATATTGAAATTTTTAAAATCGTATATAAGCGATTGTGGGCGTTAGAGGAGGCGTGGCACCCTTTTGAAACAAACTTGCGCTGCGTAGGAACTCCAAGAATCTTCATGCCAAATACCAATCTTCTAGCTTTTATAGTTTCCGAGATCTCAGCGTTCATACGGACAGACGGACAGACAGACAGACAGACAGACAGACAGACAGACAGACGGACAGACGGACAGACGGACATGGCTAGATCGACTCGGCTAGTGATCCTGATCAAGAATATATATACTTTATGGGGTCGGAAAAGCTTCCTTCTCCCTGTTACATACTTTTGCACGAATACAATATACCCTTTTACTCTACGAGTAACGGGTATAATAACTTTTTTTCGGCCAAATCCTGATACACGTGTTAACTTATTTTCCGAATATTTTTGGGCAAATCTGTTCGGTTTGTAAAAGAAAGGCCCACATATACTTTATGTGGTCGGAAACACCTCCCCTGCGTTGCAAACTTCTGACTGAAATTATACTACCCTCTGCAAGGATATAAAAACACGGCTTTAGGGTCCTGAGCTATTTTTTACTGTTTTAAGTACCTCGAGATTACAATTTTCTTTTCTACTACTTTTCGAAAAATAGTTTAATATAGCCAGATCTAAAACGCCAATACCGTTTGTCATTGACATGTGCAATTATAATGCTAATGCTTGAAAGATAATAACACTGTGCAACAAAATTAATGCTTTTTAGATTTACCTCGATGGATGCTATATTGTTGAATTCGTTACGAGTTCCCAAGTTAAACTGCGTTTTTCAAAAAGTTCCCCGAAGCAAGGATTTTTAGCAAAAGGACCTCAAAGTTTAAAATATGCTGAAATTGGCCAATTTTCCGGATGTATCACAGGCAAACGGATTCATGGTTTCTTTTGATGTTAAAATTTTTTAAAAGTAACACTCTTTATATTTGGAACCCCATACTCAGAATAATTTTTGGATTTTTTAAGGGGAAAAAAATAAAAGAAAACATAGTCATTAAAAAAATAGTCATTAGGCCCTGCCTAAGAAAAAACTTATTTTTAAAATTAATGTTGTTTTATTCTGTGATTTTCGTTCAACCCCGTTTTTCCTAAGAAAACAAAATCTGTAAGGAGCTGTCTGACTCCTTTTCATGCACACATACTGTCGATTTGGCAATACTAGCTAAACATTGTATGTACGGAAACACTGCCTAACTTATTGTATTCTCTCTCTGGCACTCAGATAAAACCAGAGGACGAAAGTAGTGCTGAATACCCTTGGTGGAAAGTCCAAAATGATAAAGCGATTGCAGTGCTATTTTTATCCATCAGTGCTTCACAAATTTGCGGTGTGAAAAAATGTAACAGCGCAAAGGAAATATGGGATAGTCTAAAACAGAAGAAGGAGACCTTGTTTAGCAACATGTTACAGAACTTTCAAATATCGTCGAAAAACTCTCAGAAGTTGGGATTTCTCTGAACGAGGAGTTATTTGTTATTATGTTGTTGGCAAGTCTTCCACCGTCATATGAACATTTTGTTGTTGCGTTGGAAGCCCGAGATCATGGTACAACTATACAAGGTAGTCTCGTCGGCAAAAAGCAGTCCCTTAACAACAAGTGCGAGTGAGAGGAGTGTGCGCAGTAAGTGCGAGTGAAACGGCAACAGAGCTTGTTGTTTAACCCTTAGAAGGTGCATGGGGTTTAAATTGTTAATTTATAGTAAAGAGAGTTAAAGTTGTTTATAATTTAATTTTTAATAGTTTTGAGTTTGAAATGAATCGTTGCTTTTGTTTTTGTATAGCAATTTTTTTGTTCAGGTTCTTAATTTTAAAATAAATGCGAATCTTAAAGTAAAATTTCTTAATATCTAAATTAATGTTTACATTTGTAGGAGCTATTAATAGTTTCTCCTTTACATTTTTTGTTATGCTAAAATAGTCTGAAACGACATGTGAAAAAACAAATTCCAACTCGATATAAGTTGCAGAACGTCATCTTTACACAAGGGTTAATAGTCTGAAAAAAATCGTCCGCACACAACCTTTTCCTTTGACAAGCGAGAACGCACTGACAAAAAGCCGAACGATTAGGCAGCCGACGAGACTACCTTCTATAATTGTACCATGCCCGAGATGATTTACCAACGTTCACCGTTATAAAAACCAAACTAATGGAAGAGGCGGAAAGGCGAAAGAGTAATGACAGAAATGAAAGTGCGCAGACGTTTGCAGTTAGATCTGCTGCGAAGAATCAAGGCGACCAAAATCGAAACAGAACGAATAATGGATCTGGAAAGTACAGCCGGAATAATAGAAAGTGCTGGAAATGCGGGAAGAGAGGACACTTTGCCGCTCAATGTCGCAATCGCAGCGAGACCAAAACCAGGAGCGAATCCGAGCCAAGAGAGAACAAGAAAAGCTTCGAAAATCGAGCTTTTGCGGGAATAGCTACGAGACAGAGTATTAGTGTTGGTGCGTGCATGGTGGAACTATACAAGGTGATATCGTCGCGAGAGCTGCCCTCTTTTGAGGACGTTATTTGTGCCAGTCGTTTGTCAAACGTTGTCGAAAGGGTTTGTGTAGCGCTTTTTTTTTCGTTGTCTTCTTCTTGCTTGTGTACACAGAAAACGTTACATTTTGCAGCTTCGTTTTTTCTGTGTTTCTTGTTGTTGGCTGATGGCTGATAAAGCCATCAAAAGAATTTGTTAAAAAAATCAAACAGCTTGAATGCGTTTTTAACAAATTTAATGGCAAAACAATTTGTGAAAATAGATTTTTGATGGTCGATATGATCAAAGACAGTATTGCCATTCAATTGGGCGAAAAAATAAAAGATTTTTTTTTTAACTCGCATAAAATTTAGAATTAAGAGCTTGAACAAAAAGTTAAAAGTCCAGAAACAAAAACAAAGGTTAGATGGCCAAAAAAAATGTTAAAAATATTACTCTAAATAGTTTTCTTGACCTTATTTTATATTTAAGTAATTAATATTTATACAACTATCTGAAATATAAATTTAAATACAACATTTTGCTTTTAATATTTCGTTTTATTTGTTCCTGAAACATATTCTGTCCTGAAAGCGAATACAAAAGCAAAAACGAAGCGTGCGAATGAAATACTAGTTCTATCTCTAGCGCTTGTCTCTCTGAGAGCAGAGAGAGAGTGCTGAAAAATAACGTTCTCGGCAGAGCTGACGAGATCACCTTGTATAGTTCCACCATGGGTGCGTGGTTTGTGGACAGCGGGGCAACAGCTCACGTGTGTGGTCGTCGCGATCTCTTTGATTTGTTTGAGAAATGCAATCAAAAGGTTGAACTTGCTGGAAGTGAACACCTGTACGCAAAAGGCCGTGGAACAGTGGTCATTAAAAGTAATTTGGGATTTAAAATTACCCTTCACAGCGTATTGTACATCCCGGCACTACAGTGGAACTTTATTTCTGTGTCAAAAGCAGTTGCAAGCGGGTGCGCAGTAAGTTTTAGCAAAGAACATGCCAGCTTTAATCAGAACGGTGTGATTCTAAAGGCTAAGAATATTTGTGGTCTGTATTTGTGCGAGCTGCAAACTAATGAGATGTTATGTTTCAGTAGAGGAGACGAGCTGATGAAATGGCATGAGCGCTACGGACATCTAAATATGCAAAGTTTGCGGGATCTGCACAGCAAATCGATGGTGCGGGGATTAACTATGGGCTCTACCAACGTAGCAGATTTTAAATGCATAACGTTCACGAAAAACAAGTGCCATGTGAAGCCATTCCAGAAATCGGAAACTAAATATAAAGATATATTGGAGATTTAGTACAGTGACGTAAGCTTCAAAAGGTGGGAGCAAATACTTTCTCACTATGATAGATGACAAATGTCGATATGTGCACGTGTACTTCTTAAAACAGAAGTCTGAGGTGTTGAGTGTGTTTATGAAACATGTTACCATGGCGGAGCGACAAACTAGTCTAAAAGTAAAAACCCTCAGGAGTGATAATGGCACAGAGTACTCGAACAAGGAGTTTGACGCTTACTTGGAAAGGATGGGCATCCAACGACAGCTGACCGTTCCGTATACGCCCCAGCTAAATGGGGTGGCCGAAATGTAGGTAGGTAGGAAGAAGTGGTGATGTCCTCTCTGAGGACCTCCAAGTAGAGCTGAGCTCCGTTTTGATCCACACCCTCATAAATTTTTGTGTCCGCGTTCTCTTCAGTACCAGCCTGCGTCATTTAAAAAACCTAGGATTGCAGTTATCCTCTGCTTTCCTATTTCTCCCAATGGGTCCAGCTGATACGCCCCGAAGTATCTCGCCCTGATGTGGTTTAGTGCTGGGCAATGACACATCATGTGCTCAGGTGTCTCCTGTGTGTCTGTTTCTTTGCAGCTTCTGCAATTAGCGTTGTACGGAAGCCCCATCTTAATGGCTTGCGTGCCAATGGCCCAATGGCCTGTGATGAGTGCCGAGATCATACTAATATCCCTTTTACTTTTGGTTGTTAGCTCTCAAGTTCTCTTGCTACAATTTATGGTATATTAAATATTTCTGTGCTGATATTCATCCCAAAAATATAAGGGAATTTTTTCTAACGTTATTTTGCATTAAAATTGTACATGTTTTGCAATTTTTAATGCTCTGCCTGGAAACACTTCCTTATCTAAGCAACCTAATCATAATAAAATACATTCAAGACTTTAATAAGATAGATGAAAACTTGTCTTCTAATATCAAATAACGACTAGTCGATAATATCGAAACAGTCGACTGAAATGCTGTCAAACAATCGACTGACAACAATTTCATCGAGCTCGCTGTGCGAGGAAGTAAGACACACACGCTCCGTGAACAAAGCACCAAAACAAGTTTAAATAACTCTTAAAAATTTTAAAATCGCGATAAAACTGTAAACAAAAGTTGCCTTTTTCATTTCCAATCATAGTGAGAAAGGAAAACAATTTGTTTTGCGTATTTTAAACAAATTCATAACTTGTGAGACTCGGCGCAGCAAACAAACAAACAAACATACATACATATTAATCCGTTTTTCTAACGCCGCAATTACGAACACTCGACAAACGTCAAACACGAAAAGAAAGAATAACTCAAGCCACTCAAAATCTCACTCAGTGCACAAAACAAACAACAATAATGGCACCAGCACCGCCCAAACGTCAGCGAACTACAACTGATCTTAAGGGAGGCCACGACTCTGAAGCACTGTCTCCAATGTTTCTCGATCTCCTATCCAAACGCTTTGCGGAGCAGGCTGAACATATATCTGCCAGCATCCAATCTGCTGAAAACCACATTATGGAGCGCATAATGGGTCTGTTGACCGACCAGGTCGGGAATCTGGCTGGAGTAGTGGAGAAGCTGAACCAGCGTGTGGCACAACTTGAGGAGCAGCTTAGTCGTCGGGGAGATCAGCTGGAGGGTGACGTCGAGGGAGTTCCCGCACTTATGGTCAAGGTGAATCAGCTGGAGGCAAAGCTGCAGGCAAGTGAGGCGGCCCACGCAAATGCAGAAATTGTTTCTGAGCTGCGCATTCATGGAGTTCCCTTTCAAGAAGGAGAAAACCTGAAGACCGTCTTTAACACTCTCTGTTTTGCACTTAACATCACACCGGCCCTTAAACTAAATAGCATTCACCGAATCCGACGACGTACCGAAAATAACACCACAGTCGACCCGGCCATAATAGTAAAAATGGAACACGTGAGCGACAAGATCGAATTACTACGGCGAATTGGAAAATTTCGCCGCGAACATAAGAAACAGCTGAGTCTACAGCAGTTGGGCTTCGACTCTCAGGTCCCATTTTACGTGAATGAACAGCTGACTCGTTACAACTACGAAATCTTTAAGGCAGCAATGGGCATGAAAAAACGAAAGCTTCTCTCAGCTGTTTTTTGTCGCCGAGCCTTTGTTTTCGTCAAGGTATCTGCAAACGCTGAGCCCGTACGAGTTATCAACACAAAAGAGCTTGCGTTGCTGGAGGCGAATCAGAATCAAAATGTTTCACAAAATAATTTATTTCGCTAAATGTCTCATTAGTTTCCTTTATGTATTTGCTAGTATAGGTTTTCTATTCTTAATTTTATTTCTTAAGTGTAATTGTTTATTTATGTGTCACCATGTATTTAATTGTCAGCGGGCGCTCTTAATTAGAATAGGGATTTTTAAAAATCGATTTAAATGGCTAATATCATAACATATTCCAGAACAAACAGGACAATGGTTGAGCTTCTTTGTAAAAAAACAAATGGCCTGAAAGTATGCCATATAAATGCCCAGAGTTTGACCAAAAAGATAGAGGAGTTTAGATACTTGTTTGTTAACTCAGGTGTTGATGTTGTCTGCGTTTCTGAAACATGGTTCTCGTCTCTTGTTAGTGATCAACTTGTATCTTGTGATGGTTATAATTTATTCCGTGCCGATCGTGATGGACATGCTGGGGGTGTTGCAATATATCTTCGTAAGGGACTTAAAGCTAAATTAATTTGCAGAAATGACGTTTCCAGTTTGGTAGAATATTTATTTATTGAGCTAACTGGTTCTTCCTGCCGAAGTAAAATGCTTTTAGGATGTGCATACAGGCCAAATAGAACAATTGACTATACTGATTTCATATCATTTTTTCAGGATTTATCTTTGACGTATAATGAAATTTTACTAACCGGCGACCTTAACAGTAACATGTTATTGGAGAAGCATTTGTCCAATAGTATGGAAACTGCTGCAATGTACCTGGTAAACTCAATTTACGCAACACACTTCACTAGTACCTGTAACACCCTCTTGGACGTATTCTTTGTAAGCACACTGGATAACACACTTTTATATGACCAGGTTTCAGTACCTGCCTTCTCAAAACATGATCTTATTTTCATCTCTTATGACATATTTATAGACGACACTGACCAACCACCCAAGACATATAGAGACTTTAGAACGATTGACTACGAGAATTTAAATTTTAACTGTAATGCGTGTGATTGGAATGCTTTGTATAGTTTAATTTCTGTAAATGAACAAATAGATTTTCTCCAAGAAAATGTCCTGCGTCTGTATAACTTGTGTGTTCCAGTTAAAATTATAACTCCTAAACGATTTAAGCACGAATGGTTTAACAGAAAAATTTGTATAGCAATTAGGCAGAGAGATGAGGCCCATGAGAAATGGAAACGGTATAAAACTAGTAACTTTTACAATCAATTTAAGACTGCTAGGAAAAATGTCAACAAACTGATACATTCTGCTAAAAGTGACTACTATAATAGAAAGTTTAAAGATGCTCTAGTGGTGGGTAAAACCTGGAAGGAACTTAAGGCTTTAGGAATAGGAAAACAAAAAGCTATCGCTGACCTGGATATAAACGTTAATGAGCTAAATAAGAAATTCGTGCAATGTGAAGTACCTGAGGTTTCCTATACTGACTTGTCTGAGCATACTGAATATAATGATTACTGTGATATATCCTGTGATAGTAGATTTAGTTTTTCCTGTGTTAATGAATGTGATGTCCTGCAATCTGTTTTAAACATTCACTCGAATGCTGTCGGACTTGATAGAATAGACCCGAAATTTATAAAAATTATCTTACCAAAAATTTTACCCCACATAACGTTCATAATAAATACAATGTTCACTACATCACATTTCCCTGATCAATGGAAGGATGCAAGAATCATCCCTATTCCGAAAGCGAACAAAGATTTTCGTCCAATATCAGTCCTACCATTCTTGGCTAAAGTCGGCGAACGTTTAATTGCTGACCAAATAAATAAGTATATTGAAGAACAGAATTTTTTAAATAAGGCGCAGTCGGGTTTTAGGAAATCGAGGAGCTGTACGACAGCTCTATTAAAAATTGTAGAAGACATTAGGAAAAAACTAGACGAGGGTAACGTAACACTACTGACACTGCTGGATTATAGCAAAGCTTTTGACACCGTGAATCACGATATTATATGTTCAAAACTAGCGAATAAGTTCATGTTCTCTAATACAGCACAGAAGTTAATTCGTTCCTATTTGACTGGTAGAAGGCAGGCAGTTGTAACACCAACGGAAAGCTCATCCTTCCTTGTGCTGACAAGGGGTGTCCCTCAGGGGTCAGTGTTAGGTCCTCTGTTGTTTACCATGTATGTTAATGAAATTCCTAATATAATATCTTCGTGTAATGTCCATATGTATGCAGACGATGTTCAGATGTATGTATCTCGTCCGTTGTGCAAAGTTGATGAATGTGTTTCTGTAGTCAACAAGGAGCTAGCTGTTCTAAAAAATTGGTCTTTCAAAAACGGTCTCCAGCTTAACCCTAGCAAAACTAAATGCGTTGTAATCCATAAAACCGAAATAGACACAAGCGTTTTGGCACCACTTAAAATAGGGAATGAACCCATTGAGTATGTGGAAAAAGTAAAAAATTTAGGTATAACTTTTAATAAAAGTTTGAAGTGGAATGACCATATCACTCAGGTGGTAGGGAAAATATATGGATGCCTTAGGGCTCTTAATTATACCCAGTCTTTCATACCAGAGAACTGCCGTCTTTTAATTGCAAAGGCCATAGTCACCCCGATTTTATTTTATGGAGTTGAAATATTTGGTAATAGTGATGCTCAAAGTAAGAAAAAGCTAAATGTTGTATTTAATAGTGTTGCTAGATATGTGTTTAATGTAAAAAGGGGGCACTCCATCTCGCGTTTCTCCCATAAAATATTTGATCTTCACCTGTCCGACTGGATTAAACTTAGGGCATTATCGCTTCTTCATAAAATTATAAATACCAAGGAGCCTAACTATTTGTATGAAGAACTGATTTTTACATCTTCCCGAAGGACAAATAATGTAATATGTCGCAGATATAGACTGTCAGTCTCTGAAAATCAGTTCTTTGTCTATGCTGTACGTTTTTGGAATGAACTACCACATCGCCTTAAAACAATTAAGAGTGTTCCACAATTTAAACATGCCTTAATGACACACTACAAAAATTAGAAATAAATAAATATATATATAAAAAAAAAAAAAAAAAAAAAATTCAAAATTCAAAACCAAAAAAAAAATAATAATTTTAAATAATTTTAAATAATAATAATAGAATAATATTTAATGAAATCTAATGAAATGTATAAGGTTAACAGTAAGCATAGAAGTTATAAGCTAAAGTTATATTTTGTATACCATTCATTGTGACTAGCGCTATAAATATAAGTAATCACTTGTCGCGCTAGGAAAATATTAATAAATATTAATTAATTAACTACACTATCGATAGTTTTGAAGCTCTATAAGGAACGCACTATAGGCTGGATGACCACTTTAGGTGGCTAAAAGTCATTTTTTGAAAGTCCTTAAAATTAAGACCCATTAATGTCATTCTGTTAGGATAACATCAGACTTTAATGTTACGTACCAGACATCTTAACAGAGGCTCGAACTGTTAAGGTACAGACTGTTAAAACACCTGTTGGCGGTGACGGGCGCACGTGGAGCAAATAATTGGAAAAAATAAGAACTTTTAAATTAATTCAAATCGCAATTTAGAACGATTATAACAAATCGTGCTTTACGGCATCGAAAGAGGGTGGATTAAACTAATTTTTTTTATATTTTAAGTGTTAAAATATAATGCGGTTTCTTTGCAATTGACAGTTTATTTATAGCCCTTTAACTTGTAAGAAATCAAAATAAAAACTGATCTTTAAATAGACAAACAAAGCGAATGTGACCTAGTTTCACCTTAATATTTATACTGGGTTGTAGGGAATTCCATTCTTGTTCATATGAATGTTATTTGAAGGTGCACTTTTGCGCACTTTTTCTTAAATCTGTACTTAAAGGCCTAGACCTAAAACGGCAAAACACACGCAAAATTGGTGCACAAATGTCAATTACGATGAAGTTTCTAAAGAACGGTATACAGCTATCTTTCTAATTATATATTAGTAATTAAAAAATTATTTTACATCATCTTTTCAAAAAAATAACTTTGTTAAAAAGTATTTTTGTATTTTTTTTGTTTCTTATATTGATTTTAATAATAAAAATTCGATTACACCTAACAAAAAAATAAAAAGGCACTCAATTTGTTTTGGGTAATCATATTCTATTCATTAGAAACCAAACTAAAAAAAAAAATTTTTTTTTTATTATTTTTGTGCAAAAAAAATATTTTTTTTTCTTAAAAAAGGCGTAAACACGGCCATTTTATATTATAAATTCAATTTGAATAAAAAAACTTGTAAATGTTGCTTCATTTTTAAGTTATTTATTTAGGCCACAAAAAGTGGTCATCCAGCCTATAGTGGAACGGTCGGAAAATAGAATGGAAATTAATAGGAACAAATTATATTTTATTTATTGTTGTAACATATACGCAAGTAAATTAAAATTAAATGTTTTTGTAAGTTAATAGGAATGATTTACAAGGGTATAAAAGCTTCGGCTGGCCGATGTGGTTTTTTATGCATAGCTTTTACAAATATGGCTGTTCCGAAATTCTTTTTACAGGGTTGTTAGGTAATGGAATAAGGATCATATTATGATTTCCTCAAAAAAGGCGCATAATTTGTTAATTATTGAAAAACGTTTTTGTTTTACGTTTTTCAAAGTGAAATGTGAATTTTACAAATTTTTGAAACTAGTTTTTTTTTAATTTGGAATGTTTTTTATAAAAGTGCCCTGTGTTGCTTTAAAATCGGTTAACTCCTTTAATAGCTGTAGCTTCTCAAAAAAAAGTATGCCCAAAAACTTTGCCTATTTAGAGGTTGGCAACCCTACATGCGACAATCCTCAAATAGCACTTTTTGTGTTTGGTTTGACGAGCAGTATCACGTAAAAAAATACAAAAGACATGGCATCAAAATTCCGTTTTGGCCGGGTTTTCAAAAAATGCTTCAAATAATAAAAACAAAAACAAATTAAAATTAAAATACCGACCTAAGCGCAATCCACCATAAATTTTGAGAAAATGTAGATACTCTACCCTTGTTTTATTTACGCCCCAAATTTTAAAATTAAAGTTCAGAACAAAATATTAACGAACCTTTATTTAATTTCAGGGTTCATATGGACTCGTTAAGTTGGCTTACTCCGAAGAAGACTCTACACATTATGCAATGAAAATTCTGTCGAAAAAACGCCTTTTACGACAAGCTGGACTTATATGTCGGGGACCAAGAAAAGCGACATCACCCCTGGATCGGGTTTACAGAGAAATAGCAGTTTTAAAAAAACTCGATCATCCTAACGTTGTAAAGTTAGTAGAAGTGTTGGATGACCCACTTGAGGATTCATTATATATGGTTTTTGAATTGGTAAAGCAAGGAGAAGTTCTAAGAATTCCGACAGAAAAGCCATTGTCTGAACAAAGAGCTTGGAGTATATTTCGGGAGTCTTTGCTTGGATTGGAATATTGTAAGTAAAACACAAAGTTACCATTTTGAAATAGTTGTAAATGCTTAAAACAACAATTTTTTTGTGGTTTTATATTAAGTTGACATAAGTTTTTCAATCATTTTTTATGGAGAATAAATAACACTAGGTTTTTGAGTTTTTTATTCGAGAAAACCGCTGAGACCCATGTTTTGTCGTTTAAATTTAAATCGCTAACCATGCTGAACTAATTATAAACGGTGTAGTCGGATGTCCCGACTATCTGATACCCGTCACTCAGCTAGCAGTGCGAGGGAGATGGAGATATTAAACTTTGATTGCGCATAAATTTTTAATGAATGGTCCGATTTTAAAATCTTTAAAATCGTGTAAGGCGATTGTGGGCGTTAAAGGGGGCGTGACACCTCGATGAAATAAACTTGCGCCTAAGAATCTACATTATTAATACCAACTTTGTAGCTTTTATAGTTCCCGAGTTCTCAGCGTTCATACGGACGGACAGACAGACGGACATGGCTGGATCGACTCGGCTAGTGATCCTGATCAAGAATATATATACGTTATGGGGTCGGAAACGCTTCCTTCTACCTGTTACATACTTTTGCACGAATACAATATACCCTTTAACTCTACGAGTAAAAATTCAGCAAAGAACCATTTTGGAGATATCCAAAAATATTCCGATTTTTGACACTTGTTTTATTATACACATTTTTATTGTCATATTCGTAAGGAAACAAAAGCACTTTTCCGAAAATATATAGCTGGCACTTCCTTTAGCGGAGTAACGGGTATCTGATAGTCGGGGTACTCGACCTTTTTGAAACAAACTTGTGCTGCGTAGGAACTCCTAAAATCTGCATGCAAAATTGCAATCTTCTAGGTTTTATAGTTTCCGAGATCTCAGCGTTCATACGGACGGACAGACAGACAGACAGACGGACAGACGGACATGGCTAGATCGACTCGGTTTCCTTCTACCTGTTACATACTTTTGCACGAATACAATTTACCCTTTTACTCTACGAGTAACGGGTATAGAAATAAAAAAAAACATTTTAAGCGCTACCGATAACTTGTTGTAGCCGATCAAAGTCTATCGATCAACGTGCTCATCTCGAAGAAAAAGCGCGCTAATTTTACTCCAAAGTTTCCCGTCGTTGTGCAAAGTGTTTAGAGGGCTAACAAATAAACAAAAATATGGAAAATTTACGTCAAGGTATGTTAAAATACTTCTCAAAATATTTTTATTTAAAACGCCGGAATACACGCGGTTTCCAAATAAAAAAAATATCCTCATATTGCTTCATCAATTCTTCACAAAGGGGTAAAATAAAATTTTTTTAATCGCAATGTTTACTAGTTTAGAAAGAATTAAAAGTGCAGCAAGCCAGTGCAAAATATTCAATTAAAGTGTCTAAAGAGCTGTTCACCATGCCTACGTCACAGCGCACACTACATCCGTCCTCTTCTAACCGGCGCGAGTTAACTAGATGATCCAGGAGCGGTTGTCCAGTTAGAATTATGTCTTCAGTATTGTATTAGCTTTTAAGTTTTTCCAAATAACAAATGCACGTCTTTCTCTGTTTAACTTCAAAATCAGATTAAATTTATTGTGGCGTGATGGTCCGAATGGAACCTCAGCCCAGAAAATATATGTGTGTATTACAATTGTATATGTGTGTTCTCTTAAATGCTAACAAAGTGTTTTTTATGTATAGTTGCTCAAGCGGGAGTACATCCTGCCTGTTGCTGATGTTGCAGTTTATGTGGAGCGATGAACGGCTAGCTGCCGGTCATCGTTCATATGCGGGGTAGCTCGGGGAGGTTTAGGCGGTGGTACCGATACGGTAACTCCTCCCCCCCGAGAATGGAGCGATGGCCACATTTGTGGTATTTCCAGAGCGACATTGTGGAGTACAGTGTTGGGGCTAAACGTGGTCCTTGATCCTCTAATTTTCCAGGTTATTCCGAGTGCTATTAAGATCAACAGGAGCATTCCATATATAGCTGAAAAATGTCGTTCTTGACTTGTTTTAACGACAGTGAAACTTTTGATGTGTTTCAGATCTTCCAGGTGTAAGGTTTCAAGGTTGAGGTCCATTGTTGTCTTATCTATGGTAACCTCCTTTGAAATTGTAGTAGTAAGTTTTATTTTCTCTTCCCTTTCTTCCACTACCTGGTCACTATACGTCACTCCATTTATTCGTAATGAACAATTCATGTAGTTTATAGCAAAAGATCCGGATAGCTCTACTGCTTCTCCGCAGGTATTGTTAATTATCATATTCTTTGCATTATATACAAATACATGGTGATCTTCTGGTGCTATAACGAGTTCCCTCTCCTTGATGTCTATCGACTCGCAGTTTGATGGTTTGTATCTTAACATCTTTAGTAGGCATTGCTCTCCCATCCTGGCGTTCTCCGACTCCTCACTCTCGCAAATATACATTTTCTTAATTAAGTTACATTTCTTGTTAAAAAATCTTATGCTATTCTTATTTATTACTACAAACTTTGGGACAATTAACAAGAGTGTTTTGTTTAATGGTACCGGCACGACGTGGTACAATCTATACTCCGCCGGTTCTAACACCGGTGCTCTTATGCTAAAAACTATATCTGTCTCGTTAATCTGTGTTTGCATCGTTAAAAATTCGTATATATGTTCGTTTGATACAATCTCGAGACTTTGATTTCTTAAAAATTGCTCAATTTTGTTTAATTCTAATTCTGACAATATGAATTTCGGAATAATTTGGAGTTTTGCTAACAGCATGCTTTCTGCTATATTGGTTAGGTGCTCTGCTAATATGTCAATGTTGTAACTTATCCTGTTTAAGTGCTGTAGCATATGAATTTCATTGTGTTCCTGCGACAATTCTCTAAATATGTTATTTTTATAATTTTTTATAAACAATTGAATATCCCCCTGCTCTTTATTTATATGTGTTGTAATATTTTTAAACCTGTTAACTGTTTCCTGATAAAAATACCTCTGTTGGGCTGCTTCCTCCATCAAGACTTTTGTGCCATTATTCAGATCACTTAATTTCTTTTCTATATCCTGTGCGTCTTCAGCGTCCATATTTCCTGATACCGTCTTTATGACGCTACCTAACCCATTAAAAATCCCTCTTTTACTCCTTGTCTTCGGTAAGAGCGTCCCTAACTTTTCTTTTACTTGCTTCAATTTTTCCTTTATTATCTGGACTGCCTCTCCAGAAAACCTTACATTTTCAACATCTGTCAATGCTTTTTCCATTTGTTTTATGTTTTCCTGATAGTCTTTTAGGTTAATAATATGATTAAATACCTTTGATCCCATAATAATTCTTGCTTTCCCTAAATCCAACTTCGCGATTGTCTCTCCTTCCTCTAACCTTCGAATGTCCAGGGTCTGTCCGTTGGTCAAAATACATCTGTAATAATTAAAACAATAATTGTTAATTCCGTATTCTTTTTCTTAGCTTCGACTTGTGTATTTTCTGCTTCCTTTTTGTTCTACACGTAACCCCCATGTCTTGCTCGATTTCGTGAGCTGTAAATCTGGGTGTTAACTTGTTTCTTCTATTTTCCTTCCGATAGACAATATCTCCCTCTTGTAATTCTATTGGCTCCTCTCTTTCCTTGTTTAAATTCTCCGTTCTTTTTTTCTTTGCTTCCTCTAACTGCTCCTGAACTTTCTTATATAATTCCTCTCTATACTCGTTGAGCTTTTTCAAATACTCATGCCCTGTTTCAAAACTTATCTCCTTTTCAAAAACATGCGTCCTGCCTGAAAAGAGTTCAAACGGCTTCAATCGTGTGGCTGTATGAATAGAGCTGTTATACGTGAGGAATACTTCGTCTAAAATTTCCTCATGTTCGCACTCCAATTTTAAGTCCCTTCTAGTTTTCAAGATTATTCTGTATATCTCCGTCAGTGTTGAATGCAGTCTTTCTACCGTTGAGTTGCTGGACGATTGTTGGAAGGACGTCACATGCAACTCAATGCCATACTGCGTACAAAAATCTTTGAACAAGCTCGACGCATACTCAGCCCCTTGGTCACAAATTATTTTTTTCGGGATCCCATGCTGGCTCACAAATTTCTTCATTGTTTTCACGATATTTATGCCATCTCTGGTTGGTATTGTATACCCGACTGCGAATCTCGAAAATTTGTCTATGATTGTCATAACATAATTTTTATTTATTGTATACAAGTCAGTATGTATGATGTCTAGTGGTTTCGACGGGGTCTCCGTTTTCTGATACACCACTTTAGGCGGGTGTCTGTCATACTTCAGTGTGTGACAAATCTCACACTTATTTATGACTTGTGCAATCCTATTCTTCATATACGGAAAATAGATTACACGTCTCATTTCCCAAAAAGTTTCGTCTATCCCTCTGTGGTTCTTTGAATTATGGTACCTTTCTATTTCATTTCTTTGTTCATCAATGCTACTTATTTCCGGCATAAACGTCAGACACCTCACTACCTTGTATAAACCACTCTTCCTAAAATATGCCTCGAACGACTTTTCTATTTTCTTAAAGATTTCATCTGGAGCAAAAATTGCACACATTCTATGTGGCTTTAATATTTCCTTCATGATTCTCGCGACCTGTTCTTCCTCAAACTTTGGTTCAGTTATCACCCTTCTGGTCTTGTTTTTAAAAGGTGATAGCACCGTCCTGACCGATTTCGATCCAATTTCAAATATCAGTTGAATATTAAAATCGTTCAGTGGCTTTTCTGCCACCTGAATTCTTTCCTCGGTACCTACTCCTCTGCGGTCTACATCTGCACAGGTGGCCTGATTTGACTCTAGCTCACTATTGTTAATTGGTAACTCTATTCTGCTGAGTGCATCCGCTACTACATTCTGAGAACCCTTTTTATAAACCACTTCATAATCATATTCCAATAGTTGCAGCTTCCACCTCACTAACTTGGAATTGGGCTCCTTAAAGCCCATTAACCAAGTCAGTGGACGGTGATCTGTGACTATTGTGAATTTATGGCCGAACAAGTACGGCCTGAAGTGCTTTATTCCCCAGACTATTGCCAACATTTCCTTTTCTACTGTGGAATAGTTGACCTCTGCATCATTTAGGGTTCTGCTACCGAATGCTATCGGTCTGTCACTCCCCATTGTCCCTTGAGACAACACTGCACCTATGGCAAAATTGCTCGCATCAGTCGTCAATATAAATGGCCTTGAAAAATCTGGGTATCTTAGGAGGGGGTCATTACACAATAAAGTCTTGCAGTGTTCAAACGTTCGTCTATATTCATCATCGACCACAATTTGTTGTTTCCCCTTCAACCTTTTTGTCAACGGTTTTGTAACTCTCGCAAAGTCCTTTATGAACTTCCTATAATACCCTATCAACCCCAAGAATGACTTAATCTCCTTAGCTGTCTGTGGTAATGGGAATCGTTTAATGGCCTCAATCTTTCCTGGATTTGGTTTTACCCCTTCTTGCGTCACCACATGACCCAGGTATTCTATCTCCTTTTTGAGGAACTCTGACTTGTCTATCTGTAGTTTAAATCTTGCTTCACTCAGTCTACTAAATACTGTTTTCAAGTCCTGCATATGGCTCTGTAATGAGGGCGAATAGACTATTATATCGTCCATGTACACCAAACAAATCTTTCCGACTAACTCCCCTAGAATATTGTTCATTACCCTTTGAAAGGTAGCCGGGGCATTAGTTAGTCCAAATGGCATTCTCACATACTCAAAATGCCCATTTTCCGTCGTAAACGCAGTCTTCGCTATGTCTTTCTTTTCCATCTCCACTTGGTGGTACCCACTTGCCAAGTCTAACACTGAAAAATACATGGCCTTGCCTAACTTATCCAGTACCTCACTGATCACCGGCATAGGATATCTATCCTTCACCGTCTTCTCATTAAGCTTCCTAAAATCTACTACTAACCGCCATTTCTGTTTCCCTGACAAGTCCATCTTCTTGGGTACCAACCAAACTGGTGCACTCCATGGCGAGTGACTGTGCCGAATGACTTCCTGATCCAGTAATTCCTGTATTTGTTTCTTTATTTCGTCCCTTTGTTTAAAACCATATCTATAGGGTTTCTTATATATCGGAATTTCATCTGTTGTGGGGATTGAATGTGTTACCACATTGGTAAAAGTTAATTGTTTCCCTTTTGAATGAAAAATGTCCGGGAATTGAGAATACAGTTTCTTCAGATTCTCCACCTCCTCTTCGTTCAAATGGTCAGTTGCTAGTTTAGCCTGTACCTTAGCGTCATCGCTATCCATTACGTTAATATTACTGTCAAAATCCTGTTCGAATGGTACCAGCATTCCCATTTCTACAAAGTCATTCTTGTCGTATGGTATTGCTGCCAAAGGTGCCTCCAAATACAACTTCTTCTTGCTGTCCGTAAAATTTGACACTTCCAATTCTGCCTGTCCCTTCTTTGCTTGGTAGATCCCACCAGTAATCTGTACTCCTTCAGCAATACGTAACTG
>JBAMCF010000676.1:0-42332 GCA_037075285.1 Drosophila lutescens
TGTTCAAATGAAGAGAAGGTGGAAACATTTTCGTCTTACGCTTTGAGTTAACAAAAGAGTAAAATAGCTTGGGATTACTGCGGAATTCATATTTGCAGCGTAACAGGTAGCTATTATAGCATTCGGAATTATGCAGGAAATAATTGGATTTGGCTACACTGTATTTGCAAAAATCAGATTGGAGCCCTGTTTTCGCGAACTTCTTATACAGTTTCGTCTTTAAATTTTTTAGGTGAGCCAAGTGTTTCGATGACCATGGTGGGCTGGTAGAGGTTTTTTGAATTATGGAAGGAACAAGTTTATCAAACAAGGAATACATAATATTGTAAAAGGTTGATACTGAATTTTCAAGTGAAAGATTTTGGAGTATAGACCAGTCAACTTGGGTCAAGGAAGCCGACAGTACTGAGTAATCGACTTTCCGGAAGCATCGAGTCCGAATCGATTTTTCAGAAGTATTTGGGAACTGAACCACACTATTAATGATAATTTGTAGTGTCGGATGATAGGGGTCCTCAGGACTGGACAGCGGAGTACAGCGCGTTATAGTGGTATCGCAAAAGTCAGATACAAATATAAGGTCTAGGAATCTCCCATTCTGATTGGGTATGGAATTTACTTGGCCAAGGGATAAGGCGATAAGACCATCTAGGAAATCATTCTGATCGCTGGGAACTAGTGCAGCAAGATCATCATATGGCAGCCAGGATAGTTGAGGAATATTAAAGTCACCCAAAACGATAAGGTGATCTGAAGCATCAGCGGATGGGAAATGTTCCTAATAGCGGCGAGGTGCTGCAAATATGTAGAAGCTTCGGAACATGGAGGAATATACGAGCAAGTTACAAAGAGGTTGGAGCTTTGCAGGCATATTTTTACAGCAATAAACTCAATATCGGCCGTGTCAGCAATGGACAACGCATGGGACGATAAGTCGGATTTTACTGCAATAAGGACACCACCACCTCGACGAGAGGGGCGGTCACGCCTATAAATGAAATATTTATTGGACATTATTTCACTATCGGATACGGTAGAATTAAGCCAAGTCTCTGTGAAGGCAATAATGCTCGAGTCAAAAGCAGCACTGTTTGCATGCAAACTAGTTAGCTTGCTGAGAAGGCCACGAACATTTTGATAGTGCAAAATGAAATCTAGTTTTTTGGAACCGAAGAAATTTTATCAGAGGATAGTTCCTTACGAGCAAACTCATGGACTACGGTGTCAACTGGCCACAATCCAGGACCTAATGCTCGAAGTAAGAATGATTCCGGAAGAATAATTTTAAAAGAAGCAACTTTTCGCTTATAATTAAAATTGAACTTGGAAATTATAAAATTGTCGGAAGAGACCTTGAACATATCACATAGATGTCCCCTAACTTCATCTTCGGTGGTATCCGGACGAAGCCGAGAGACAAAGATAGCCTTCTTAGTTTCGACTGCCTTTAAGGACACGGCAGCGAGGGGTCTACGAGTACCACATATGGGACGTGCATCCTGGACGTTCGGATGAGGTTTGGACGGATTTTGAGTAAAATTAGAGCTTGTGGAAGGTTGAGTATTTACTTCGGATCTGCCTAGATTGACTGGATCTCTCGGCATAGAATTTGGTGGAATTTGTAAAGCCATAGTTGTGGATGTTGCTGGCGTATTTAATACACTGTTCCTAGGGAGTGTTCCCGGAGACAGGTTTGATCGCTCAGAGGCTGGAGGCACAAAGTTTAGCACCGGGGCGGGGATGGCTAGTGCAGTAGGAGAAACTAGGTCATGTCCGGTTGGGGTCAGCATCGATGGGAACCCATCTGCCGGCACCTCAAGGCTGTTGTTGTTGGCGATTTTCCTTTTTGGAGATTCGTCCGCAATTTTGTATTCGCGGAATTGCGATTCGACTTTGGAAACCTTATCAGTTAAGGCGGTAACCAGTTTATGGACATCTCTGAAGTTATCCCGCTTTTGTCTCATGAAAGTGCGCATACAATACGCCGTATCAAGGCAACTGCTGCAGGTCCAAAGAAATCCTATTCTTTTGGAAAGTAGATCAGCGATGCGACCATTAGCGCCGGCACCAGCGCATTTAATATGTGCACAATTGTCGCACAGCCAACATAGTAAATAGGAATCACCAACAATGGTGCCATTGTATTCGCATTTTTTGGCAGTGCACGGTACACTCATATTGGTAATTAAGAGATTCAAGAAGATTACGGGAACTTAAAGACCAAGTATGCGAGCTCGGATTAAAGAGCGATGAAAGAGACTGCAAGAGATATTAGTCAGGAGAGCCGTCGATTATCCGGGCAGCCGGTGAGTTTCAGCAGCACGCACAAAGCAGACAGCGAAGGAAGTACCGTTAGAGAGGTAATGACCGCTCAGAAAGTAATACGCGTTCGAAAGATTAGAGAAGCACGATTCGGAGAGCAACGGAGAGTGTAAGCAACAACAGAACACAAGCGGCAGCAACGCGGAGTTATGCAAAGCTTTGTTTTTGTTTTTGGTTTATGTTGATATTAATTCGTATTTAAATACGTTTTTAAATCACAGTCTATGTTTGAAATGTTATCAAAACGACGATAATATGGAACTATCTTGTATCTTTATAGATATTTTGATAAGCGGATAGATTTTACTAGTGAAATCGAATAGAATTTAGGAGCGAATGAAAAACACGACCGACTCGGTGTAACGCTTGCTTTGTTGTTTGTTTCCCAATTGGGCTAAAACTTCATTAATATTAGGTATCGGATACTTGTCTGCAACAGTAACTAAATTTAATTTTCTGTAATCAATTACTACTCGGAATTTTTATACCCGTTACTCGTAGAGTAAAAGGGTATATTGTATTCGTGCAAAAGTATGTAACAGCTAGAAGGAAGCGTTTCCGACCCTATAAAGTATATATATTCTTGATCAGGGTCACTAGCCGAGTCGATATAGCCATGTCCGTCTGTCCGTCTGTCCGTCTGTCTGTCTGTATGAACGCTGAGATCTCGGAAACTCTAAAAGCTAGAGGATTGGTATTTGGCATGAAGATTCTTGGAGTTCCTACGCAGCGCAAGTTTGTTTCAAAAGGGTGCCACGCCCCCTCTAACGCCCACAATCGCTTATATACGATTTTAAAAATTTAAATATTTCGGAAAAGTAAAAATGCAGTTTTATTGTGTTTATCAATACCTATCGAAATGTAGAAGAAATTTTTCAAATCGGACCATTCGTTAAAAAGTTATGCGTGTTCAAAGTTTCTATCTCCATCTCCCTCGCACTCCCTTTACCTGAGTAACGGGTATCTGATTGTCGGGGCACCCGACTATAGCGTTCTCTCTTGTTTTATTTTAGAGGCATTCATTTTTTTTGGAACAAGCCAATTGTACGGAGAGCGGGATGGTCTTATTATTCCGTCGTGTAATAGTTCTACGATTTGTCTCTCTACTTCAGATTTAGCCCCTACTGGTAAGGGATAATATCGTGAGTAAACCGGACTATCTGAGTTAGTGCGTATTTCTTCTTTAACGTTAGTAGTGTAAGTCAGTTTTTTGTCTGGGTCTGCAAAAAGGTTGGAATATTTTTTTAAAAGGGTTTCAAGATAACATTTTTGATTGTTCGTTAGATGATCTGTTCTATTAAATATTGTATTTATTGAATTAAATATTTTTTCTCTCATGGGTATAACTTTTCCGGTTTTAATAATTATTAATTGTTCTTGGGTGTTAATTACTGCGCCTACCTTTTTAAGGTGGTCGTTTCCCAAAATGGCGTCAAATGATTTTAAAGTTGGCAAGAGATAAAATTTAACATTAGTGTTAGGGATGTTAAAAAGGTTTGCCATTTTGTGATGAGTTATTTTTATGCTTCCCCCGACGGTAACAGCGTTAAAAGACTTTTCATTTAGCAAAGGGTTAGAAACATGTTTGGGTTGAATATAACTTTTGTTTGAACCTGTGTCTACTAATATTTTTAAAATACGGCCGCTCCTCAACTTACACTCGATATAAGGTAAAGAGGAGTTCTTTATTCTAAAAAATGTAAATCGCTATATTCCTCTGGATTATTGTCGAGGTCAGTATTTTGTGTGTAATCTTCTTCTTGTTCTATATTATTTTCTATTTCGTATTCTGTCAGTGCTGGATCATATTCTGTTTGCGTTGCATAATTTTCTGCATCGTAAGTCTGGGGATCTTCGGCTTGTATGTTAAAGTGTCTCTGTTTTTTGTCTGTGTGTTCCATTGGAATTGGGGGTCTTTTACCTGTTTCAAATTGTTTGGGGCGATTCATGTAGTTTATTGCTTTAGTACGAACAGTAGAATCAATCTCCATTGGTTCTGGCTTGGGCTGTGGCTTAGGGGCTGTCGGATAAATAGGTCGTTGTGTTGAATACACTTTTGGAAAAGTATTAATTGGTTGGGAATTTTGATAGTAATAGTGCTGTCTGGGGGGTACAGGCGGCTTAGACTGGCTATATTGAATAAATTGAGGTTGTGGTCTAAAGTTACTCGGAGGGTTTGTTCGGGGTGCTGGAATTGGCTTCTGAAAATTATTTCTAAAGTTGGTGTGGGCCAATTTGGAGTTGGCGTGGTTGGCCCTATAATTTTGATTTTCCAATTTTAAACGCAGATGTAATGCAGATGGGAGATCTATTGGTTCTCTCATCCCGAGGAGTCGAGGTAGATCACCTCTTAAACCTCTTATGAATGTGTCAAGAGCCTTATCTCGGTACATTTGGGTCATTAATTGTTGTGATACTTTATTTACGTCCATACAACCGATTTTATTTAATATTAATGAAAGGTGCTTGTAGACAGTTTGATGAAATTCTTCTACTGATTGCTGACTGGTTTGGATGATCATGGTCATTTGGTATTCTAAAGTACTGAGGTCCCGTTTATCGGCATAGTGCAATGTCAAACATTTTGATATTGCACTCCAATTGAGTGGAATGTTATATGATTCTAAAGCCGTATCAGCATTACCCGTTATTTTGTT
Source organism: Drosophila lutescens (assembly GCA_037075285.1). Classification (NCBI taxonomy): domain Eukaryota; kingdom Metazoa; phylum Arthropoda; class Insecta; order Diptera; family Drosophilidae; genus Drosophila; species Drosophila lutescens. The sequence goes on from JBAMCF010000676.1 coordinate 4,980, forward strand.
GCGGATGGAATGTAAAATTCCGAAGTACTTTGCGGTTCCTTCTTGGCCTGCGTAACTTTCTAATATTCGCTCAACGCCTTTTTTCCATGAACTAAATTCGGATCTATCTCCAGAAAACTCCCGAATACTTTTCACAATGTCGGGTATTTTGTCTAGCTCGTTTATGTTTCCGCGATATTCTGGAGAAATGGATTGATCGGACAGATTATAAAAATCATGTATTGGGTTATTGATTTGTCGGACAAGATTCGGTAAATTTCTTGTGAGTATTTGATTCACAACTGTAGTTACAATAGCAGTTAATTCTGCAAGGTTTGGTTGGCCCTGAGGAGCTGCTGGAGGGGGAGGGGGGTTAATAATCGGGGGTCTAATTAGAGGTTGGTGTTGTTGGTTCATATTTAAATGTTAATAATTCTATTAAAAGCTGAAAATAATTATTTAAATAATAATAAGGACGATAATAACGATTAATATTGATGTGAAAAAATATTAATGTAAATTGTCAGTTAAAAATAAGTATCTGCTTTTAATTTTTATTTATATTTTGTAAGGTCCAGTGGCTGGACTTTTCCTTTTATTTCGGAGGGTCTCTATGAGAGTCGCGAAATTGGAATATTTTATACTGAATTTTCAGTAAATTTTTGTGTTTTGATCTTTTTACTTTTGGTAAAATTTTTTTTTTTAATAATTTGTGTTTTACCCCTCTTTTATTGGAGTTTGTCTTCCTTTTGCGGATGGTTTAAATTTGTATTGAGTAAAAACTTACAGTAAAATTGTAAATATGGCTACTCCAGCGGGCGATCCGGAATTCATCCTGTTTAGATCCTTTGAACTTACTGAGGTTCCTGAAATCTGCTCCTTTTTTTTGCTGGTTTTCCTGGGTGCTGAACTTGCAGGAAGTGTAGACCACTAAAATTAAATTGTTAGGTTTTTTAAGCCACTTTTCTTTTCGCTTTACCGGGAAGTCAAATTAATGGCTTCGAGTCGAACCGATAACGCTTGTTGAACCAGACGGACTGCAAATTATTTATTGCAGTTTTTTTCGCGAACTTACTAACCGTTTTGTTGTTTCGTTCACTTTGTCTGGTCCCTGTTCGGGCGCCAGTTAAATTTTTATCCTTTAAAAAATAAAAAAAGGTAACGAAGGTTTTTATTTAAAGCACTTGTTTATTAGTAGTTTAAATATCGACTAACTTTTGGATACAATTGTATAAAGAATGAAACCTATTAAAGCATTGGCAGCGGCGGCAGCGGCGGCAGCGGGTGGCAGCGGAAACGACGGCGGGTTGCAGTGGAGTCAGCGAAATCAGAAAGCCGGTAGCGGGGTTTTTGGACATAGTTCAGCGCTCTTGGACTTGTGTGGTGTCGGAGACGCAGGTGGGGGACAGTTTCTCAGAAACGATGATGGGGCTGCTTAGGCGCAGAATATTTTGACCAGGATGTGGATTTGTAGTTCTTGCACAATGATATTGCAAGTGGGCAATGAACTGTGCAAGAATTTATTTTTTTGTCTTATTTTTTATATATTTATAGGGTTATATTTTTAGGGTGTTAACTTATATATACTTTATAGGGTCGGAAACGCTTCCTTCTCCCTGTTACATACTTTTGCACGATTACAATATACCCTTTTACTCTACGAGTAACGGGTATAAAAATAGCTTAAAACGCCAAATAAAATTCTTTGAAAATGGATTTTGGGTTATTTTAAGTATTGTAAATAACCACAGAAGGTCATTTATGCAATACTAAAGAACAAAAAAAATGTGAAAGTGCCTATCTTTCGAATTTTGGGTCCGATTTGAACAGTTGTGGATGAGTATATGGGTAATGATAATCGAAACAAAGCCACATTTACACTTTTACAAAATCTTTAGACCGGTTCTAGCATTGAAGGGTTTTGTGGGCGTGGCCCTCGGCTGAGGCAAACATGGTCTTTACAGGCACTAATAGAATCTTTATGATACATTTTTTCCCTCTATCTTGAAAAATGTGGTTGCCACAATGGCGCAGAACTTTGTTTGCTCACAACTTTTTAATGAATGGTCCGATATGAACAATTTTTGGGTGTTGGATTGCTCATTTATTTCAGCAGAAATACTCTGAGCGTCAAACTCTAACTCGCTAAGAGTTAACTTTCGATCAAAACTACAACTACCAGCTTCTAATTTTATGTTCGAGATAGATTGCCAAAGAAAATGTAACCTGCTCTTTCTAAGATGTAACATACTCAGCTTACCGACTCGCATTTCTATATAGGTTTCATCCAAGTAGGTTTTAAGTTCAATAATTTTTTGTTTTAACCCAGCCTCTTTATCTTCCTTTTCCTCACTAGATTGTTTTTTTAACTATTCGTAGTCAAATTTTAGTTGACTGATTGTACCTAAAACTTGGTCATACCTCTTTCTTGTAAAATATTCATGATCTATAGAGCCTGACTTAATTAAAGCTGCATGGTTGGACCGAAATTCACTCTCTATTTCGTTTATAAACTGTAATTCATCGGCCGTAAAATTTCGTCCACCATTCTCGCTTATTTCATTGCATTTCCTATTTATCTCGGCCTGCCTTTTGAGCACGTTTAAAAATTGCTCGGACACCTTTTTTTTTAATATATTCAATATAGAAATAAACAAAATATCTTAAAATATCTTATCTGTTGTCCGTTGCTGCTGCCGTTTTTAGGCGATGCTGTAGTTGTAGTTGCCGACGCTGTCGTTGTAGCTGCTGATGCTGTAGTTGTAGTTGCCGCTGTAGTATTCTCCGCTGCTGTAGTCGCCGCTGATGTACTCGCCGCTGCTGTAGTCTCTGCTACTGTAGTTGTTGCTACTGAATTTGATGCTGCTGTAGATACTGCTGCCCCTGTAGACGCTGACGTAGCGCCGTAAATTTTTATATGTCTTATATACCGCACGAAAATATTATATTTTTGCGTCGATATTACCGAATTTTTTCGATTAGCACTTTGTTTACCGCACTATATACCGATGACCGTATCGCTGATGTTTAGGTCTCAAGCACGCCTTACCGCACATTTTTTTTTAAATGGGTATTTTTTGGGAACAACCCTTTGGCTATATTTTAAGCCTAACAAAGGTGTTTTTAAATTAAAACAATAAAAATTCTTTTGAATATTTATGTTTATTTTTATTATTTATTATTCTCTGTTCCTTACCACGGGTGGGGGGTAAAAAGAGATTTTATTTCGCAACCTTAGATTTTTAAGGTGCTGGCTTATAACGGGGGATGACTTTTAGAGCTCGAAGGACCAAAATGAATAGAGCGACCCGAAATAAGGACGTCTTCATTTGTTGAGTTACTATTTCAAACTGATTTCTTTATTAATATTCAACTCTTACGTAGCTAACATGAAAATCTTGTTTTACTCTTATCTAATGACCCACGCAGACATACCTGCTTATCTTTGGGTTTTACAGTGCACATCTGTTATCGCTTATGTGCCTAGGATATTCGACCCTTCTTGGGACATCCCATATTCGGGTTACAATTTATGACCTCATTGTAAAATACGGTTTACACAAATACAAGTATATCTATAAAACGTGTTCATGTTTGAACAATGTGTCTGGCGCCCACACCTTTTAAGATTTCCGAGAAGTATAAATGCAATTTCGTTGTGTATATTTATACCTATCGAAATGTAGAAGACCTTTTTCAAATCGGACCATTCATTAAAAAGTTATTCGCAATCAAAAAATGTTATATATCTATCTCCCTCGCACTCCCTTTAGCTGAGTGACGGGTATTAGATAGTCGGGACACAAACCCGACTATAGCGTTCTCTCTTGTTTTTTTTTTTACATATTTAGAATGATATCTAAATTACATACTTGCTACATATTTGTCTTATTTGGCTAAGTAAGGTAAAAAAATATTCAATAATTTCGAAAACTTCCCCTGACACCAATTTTTTGACACTCCAATAAAAAGGCAGCTATCCGGTGTACATTATAACAGGATCATTAGAAAACAAGAGAGAACGTTATAGTCGGGTGCCCTGACTATCAGATACCCGTTACTCAGGTAAAGGGAGTGCAAGCGAGATGGAGATAGAAACTTTGATCACGCATAACTTTTTAACGAATGGTCCGATTTGAAAAATTTCTTCTACATTTCGATAGGTATAAATACACAATAAAACTGCATTTTTACTTTTCCGAAATATTTAACTTTTAAAATCGTATATTAGCGATTGTGGGCGTTAGAGGGGGCGTGGCACTTTTTTAAAACAAACTTGCGCTGCGTAGGAACTCCTAGAATCTGCATGCAAAACGCCAATCTTCTAGCTTTTATAGTTTCCGAAATCTCAGCGTTCATACAGACAGAAAGACGGACAGACAGACGGACAGACAGATGGACAGACAGACGGACAGACAGACGGACATGGCTAGATCGACTCGGCTAGCGATCCTGATCAAGAATATATATACTTTATGGGGTCGGAAACGCTTCCTTCTAGCTGTTACATACTTTTACACGAATACAATATACCCTTTTACTCTACGAGTAACGGGTATAATCATAAGACACATTTTTTTAAAGGAAAGAATATATATACTTTATGGGGTCGGAAACGCTTCCTTCTAGCTGTTACATACTTTTACACGAATACAATATACCCTTTTACTCTACGAGTAACGGGTATAATCATAAGACACATTTTTTTTAAAGGTATCTCAACATCTATTGCTTAAACAAAGGAATTTTATAAAAACATAGGTTTAAACTAGACATCTGCATAACTGGAACCAAACAGGCTTTGAAATGATTCCATTCGAATAGAATAGAGTTGAGTCAGTGCTCAGCGAACTATGACTAGAACGGATTGAATCTTGGTCCGTATAGAGTATGACAACAAAGGCCTAGAGTTAAACGAGTGATAACGAAAAACAGAATGTCATATTTGAATAAGCTGAAATCATTCGAGTTATTCGAATCCTTTCGAATTTCTTATATGACGTCATAAGGGCAGAATAGAAAATTAAATTTGTTTTGATAGATATATACATACATATATGTATATTTTATTTTGTTATACCAGAGTTGTGCCGTTATCATTAAAAAATTTAATGCTAGTGAAATCAGTTTTCATTATCATTAGAAAAAGTAATGCTTTTAATAATGTGTCTTTATTAAATACAGCCATTTTTAAGATAAGCCGCTATTTTAAGTGCAAGGTTTTACATCAGTAGGAATTATATTTTATGTCACCACAACATGCACTTGACTTACAAGAACTTGATAGTCGTAATGTAACGCCAAGTGCATTTTTTCCCAATAAAAAAGATTGGTCAAAATGGAAAAAAAAATTTTGTTTCAGAAATCGCCATCTTTGTGGTGTACCCTTTACACCTCCGCGGATTAGGGGTTGTCTTCATCCATAGAGGCCTGAAGATTTCGCGGTGTGATTTTTATCATTGTTTTGCATTAGTTATAAGTTCATACTTAACATACAAAACTTCTTGGTGGTAGTGATGAAGAATTCGCGGTCCATGGAGGAAAAACCGTTTTTAACGTTTTAAGCGGGTATTGACAGCTGGACGATTGAGATTGTCTTGAACCACTGTGACCTGAAGATTTCGCGGATTAATTTCGATCATTTCATTTGGGGTTAGTAACGAGTTCATGCTTAACATACAAAACTTCTTGGTAAAAGTGCTGAAGAAGTCGCGGTCCATGGAGGAAAAAGCATAGCACTAGTTTATTTATCTATATATATCTATGCACTTGATCTTGCGAATGCAAAAAGCAACCGATCCAAAAAACAATCAAAATCAATCCGCGAAATCCTTGGGCCACATTGGTTCAAGAAAAGCCCAATGGTACAGCGGTCCATAACTCAAAAAACGTTAAAATCTTTTTTTCCTCCATGGACCCCGAATTCTGAAGAACTATCACTAAAAAATTTTCGGCAGCTGGATAGTACAGCGGTCCATAACTCAAAAAAGGTTAAAACAAATTTTCTCAATGGACCATTCCTTTCTGCCTCTTCACTACACTATTTTGTGCTTCTCCTCCTTGGTCCGCGAATTCTTAGGATTTAAATATGAAAATTGCATGGTTGGTTTCTGTGGCGAGCTAAAACTAAAGGTAGCTTTCTAATTTAAAAAAAGACAACAAGCCAAATATATATGTGTCGGAGAGGAAGTACTGTAGCATATCGATAGGCACGAGACTTTAAGGTATGACCATGGGTGGTTGGGTGGTGTTGGTAAATACTAGTCCTGGTAGAATGGAGACTCAGTTTTGCGAACTGGGGCTGTGTCTGCCTTCGTATGCGTTGCAAGATCTGGTCTCTTTCCTTCTCCTTCTGGTTTCTAAGTTCTAAGAGACAACGATGAGCAACAAAGGCAACGAAGACTCGCTGCATCCGCCAGGACCAAATATGGAACATAAGAAATCGGACGATAAAGCGACCAACAACGACGACCTGCACGGGGATGACTTCAATTCCCCGACATCAGGGGTGGGATTCGGCCCTAACCAAACTTCTTCAGGGATGTCTTCGCGTTGTTAGAGCAACAAAACCGGAATTTTCTGGAACTGGTTAAGAAGCTACAGACGCCGGTGAACGAGTTACAACAGACTAGCGAGATTTGCTTGCCGAAATACAATCCGGACATTGCTGGGGTGGATGCCACGCAGTGGTGCGCTATGGTCGACATCATTTTGCGAGCAAGATCATTAAGTGACAACGCTCTTATATTAGCGTTGAGTAAAGCTTTGGAAGGCGCAGCGGCCCAGTGGTAATCCCAAATATGCTACCCAGTAATAAATTAACAACAGTTCCGGCAATTGTTTGAGCAGCGATATGAGACATCAGAAACGCCAGCCGCCGTCATTTTGAATCTTCTGAAAGTTTGCCTGTTTTTGCGAGTCGCAGTGTGACGTCATTGTGCACAAAATTGCGTAATTTGAATTCTGAACAAATTTGCATAGCGATGGTTCTTGGGCACATGGCTAATTTCGACCAGCGTTCGCAACGAATGATACACACAACGCCTGTAAACAATCGACGTGAACTGCAAGCGGAGCTGCAAGTATTTTCAGCGCTGAAGGAGCGCCCTGTTACATCAAACTGGGAACCGGACACCAAGCGAGCTAAAACTGTGGATCTCAAATGTTATCAGTGTGGAAAACCAGGTCATAAAAAGCAAGACTGTAGATCTGGAATGGGATCCCAGGTTTCGGCAACTGGAAAGGAGTGGCGTTCAGGACAACCTCGTCATGGAAGGGCAAATGTAACTTGCTACAGATGTCAGGAGCCGGGACACATCGCCACTAATTGTCAAAAAAAAGTGCAGAGTACCGGAGTGGGAGTAAGATCTGGAAAAAGAGTGGAGCTGTGCGCTATAGTGGAACCCCAATCGAGTATGCTGGTCAATGGTGAGAGATTACCAATTACATTTGATTCGGGTGCTGAGTGCTCATTAATTAAGGAAAGCGTTTCTAATAAGTTAGTTGGTAAGAGGATTCATGGCGTTATCTCTTTAAAGGGAATAGGTAATGCCAATACTTACATTACCGCGCAAGTTGAATCAAACATCATGATTGATGGAAATTCTTTGGTTATTTTGTTCCATATAGTACCAGACGAATGTATGAAATATAATATTGTAATTGGAAGGGAAATATTGCTAAAGGGTTTTTTTAATTTAATTTAATTTTGGTTTTATTTCTTCCAAACGCTACAAGTACAAAAAATACTTATAAATTAAAGCGCTAGTCACAATTTGTCAGATTCATGAACATAAATAAATTTCTTAACTACATTGATCTATTGCAAATACATTAAAGCTGGATGACATTACAAACATTGATTTCTTAAAGACTAAAGTTTTGTTTTAAATTAATTACTAGTTTTGAAAGATGTGTGTGTAATTTTTCTTTGAATTGCGTGGCAGATTTAATTGTTTTTAGTGGATGTGGTAGTTTGTTCCAAGTGGCCCAACGATACCAAGCACGTGCTTGTTACGCGCGGGACCCTTTATCAATTAGGGCAAAAATGCGAGTTCGCGAGGAAAATACATGAAACAAATATTACAAATGCTACAACTAAGATTGAAGCAAATGAGATAAAATTTTAGTTTTTAATACGGGGATAGATGTTGAAGTGCAAATTAAATGATAAAGATTGTTATAATTTTTACATAGAACAAGAAGAGTTTATGCTGGCTAGTAGCGTCACAATTTCCGAAGACTTCGACTCCATAAAATAGTAATGGTGTCAGCTTAGTTTTCGCAACGAGCATTTTTAAATTTATTGGTAAAAAGGTTTTCGTGTCATTTAGTTGTCTAAGTATCCCATACATTTTCCCAATCGTACAATTTACATGATTACTCCAGGAAAGGGTGGAATTTATTGTAAACCCCAAGTTGCTCGCTCGATCTACATAGTTTATTGGTTGACCATTCAAGCAAAGTTTTTCCAGATGATCTGTGTTAAAAAATCGGTTAAATATTACTATGCATTTTGATTTGAGGGGGTTTAAGGATAATCCATTGCGCTCTGCCCATTTACAAACCCTGTCTAATTCACTGTTACACGAACACATTCATTAATTTGGCTAACAGGACAGCTTACATATAGTTGGACGTCGTCGGCATACATATGCATGTCACATTTTGATAGAATATTTGGCAAATCATTACCATATAGACTAAAAAAAAGGGGACCAAGAATGGACCCCTGCGGTACACCACGTTTTACGGACAGAATACACTCAAAAAAAAAATCGACTAAAATCGCCCTTGGTTTTAGAAAATCGCCTATGAATTTGCTTTACTGGCGATTTTGTCTATATTAAAGAAAGTAGGTTTCTTAAATCAAAGGCATTTTTTTTTTAAATCAAAAGAAAAAAGACTGCAATTTAGAAATTTCTTGCTAGAAAGTAGAAAAATTATTTCTTAGAATTTAGAAATAAAGGTTTTCTAAAAAATAGAAATACGTTTTTTTTTTAATATAGACAAATATTTTCTAAAAAACAAAAAAAATCCTCAAATCCAGAAAATACAAAAATCTTTTTTCGGGCTTCGGGAATCGGAATAATGCCCGGTTGTTTCTGTGACGCCACGTCCCCTGCCCTTGTGTTGTTGTTTTTCGTTCTTGTTTGTCATATTATTCGAATTTCCTTTAATTGAGCACATGGGTGGATGATGTATACATTTATGTAAATGCACTTGTAGTTTCAAATTGGAACTGTAATAATAACTGAAATGAGTATACAAATTACAAATTATAAATATAAAAACCCAATAACTTACTATTTTGAGAAACACATCTTGGGTCGCCCCACGCGGGATTCGAACCGCTTGCCTCACGGTTTGCAGTCATGCACTCTACTAGCTGCGCCACGGAAGCATCACGTGAGGCGCTGTACAAAGTCTATTCACATTTTGTTCTCCTCTTTTTAGTCAAATTGATCTGGCTCTCTTCTAGTTATTCCCCCTAGTTATTCATTTAATTTTGCTCGTAAATATTTCATGATTAATATTAATATTTATATGCCAATATATATTTTATTATGGTTTAATAGTAACAGTAATTGAATGTTTCAAATTTGAAGAACCTAAACATCATTTTTACCAAAATATAACTACTCATGATTAAAAAAAAAAAGCAATACATTTTTTTTTTATTAATATGTAAATATTAGGGATAGAAAAAAAAAAAAAAGACAACATGAGTTTTTCGGCTCGACGTGGGATTGAACTCACACTTGCGGCTATAAACTTGAATAACATATACATGCACGCACGCGTTAGACCCCTAGGCTACCAATAAAGGAAATTTTTTTCGATTTAAGACAATTTTTTCTAAGGCTTAAAAAAAAATTTCTAAAAAGTGTATAAGAAGGGAAACTGATCAAATAAGGTTACATTTTTTATTTTTTAGAAAAATATTTCAAAAAACAGACACATTTTTTCTGAATGTTAGAAAAATAATTAATCATTTTTTCTGTTTTCTAGAAAACCAATATTTCTATTTTGTATAAATATTTATAATTTTGACGGCGATTTTTTTTTGTTTTTAGAAAAGTTTAGTCTTTTTTTTCTAAAATCAATGGCGATTTTAACCCTCAATTAAAAAAAGGAAGATTAGAAAAAATCACCTTATAATTTAGAAAAAAAAGGAGTTTTCTGCATTTCAGAAAAAAAATTCTAAAAAATTCGTTTAAAAGAGAATTTTTTCTGAAGTTTAGAAAATGTTTCCTCTTTATAGAATATATTTCTAAAGCACAGTAAATTTTTCTTTTTTCTATATTTAAGAAAAATAATTTTTTGAGTGTAGATGATTTAGAGGCTTGTGTAGCTACTAGCTGTGATCTTTGAGATAAGTATGATTTCATAAAACTTGCTGCAGAGGTTGAAAACATATAAAGACGACTTAGTTTAGTTAATAGTATTTCGTGGCTTACCGTGTCAAAAGCCTTACTGAAATCTAATAGCGTCAATAAAGTAATATTGCTACTATCCATTTGTAATCTAATATCTTCAGTGATTTTTATAACAGCTGTTGTGCAACTTCTGTTCTTCCGGAAACCGGACAGTTTTTCTGAAAAGACATTGTGTGCATCCATAAAACTCACGATTTGGTTAGCAATTAACCTCTCAAGAACTTTTGACAAAAAAGGCAGGATAGCAATAGGTCGATATTCTGTAGCTGACTTGGGAATTGGTATTATTTTTGCTATTTTCCAGGATGTGGGAAACGTAGAAGTGGTGATGGAGCAGTTTAAAATGTGCGTTATTACTGGAAGAATTTTGGTAAGGATTAATTTTAACAAGATAGAACGCTATATTCGGGTGCCCCGACTATCAGATACCCGTTACTCAGCTAAAGGGAGTGTGAGGGAGATGGAGATATAAAATTTGATCAGCACTAACTTTTTAACGAATGGTCCGATTTAAAAAATTTCTTCTACATTTCGATAGGTATTGATAAGCACAACAAAACTGCATTTTTACTTTTCCAAATTATTCAAATTTTTAAAATCGCACATAAGCGATTGTGGGCGTTAGAGGGGGCGTGGCACCCTTTTGAATCAAACTTGCGCTGCGTAGGAACTCCTAGAATCTGCATTCAAAATGCCAATCTTCTAGCTTTTATAGTTTCCGAGATCTCAGCGTTCATACAGACAGACGGACAGACAGACAGACAGACAGACGGACAGACAGAAGGACATGGCTAGATCGACTCGGCTAGTGATCCTGATCAAGAATATATATACTTTACAGGGTCGGAAACGCTTCCTTCTACCTGTTACATACTTTTGCATGAATACAATATACCCTATTACTCTACGAGCAAAAAAAAGTTATACGCAATCAAAATTGTTTATATATCTATCTCCCTCCCACTCCCTTTAGCTGAGCTACGATTATTAAATAGCCGGGACACCAACCCGAGTACAGCGTTCGCACTCCCTTTAGCTGAGTGACGGGTATTAGATAGTCGGGACACCAACCAGACTATAGCGTTCTCTCTTGTTTTATATTAAAATTAAACCACGATTTGGCGCTGTGTTTACACATTTTGCGCTTTAAAGGAACCGTTCTGTCGTACAGGATTTTAACTTTCCGTTGTAAAATTTCTAGCTGAGTGTTAACCTCAGCAGTGCAATATATGGAGGTCCAGTCGCAAGAGTCTATATCAGCGCTAAGTGAAGTGTAGTCTATGTTGATGAAGTCCCTATACTCTATGTAATAGTCATTATGGTTAGCTTAATGTTGTACGTCAAAAAGATCAGATCATGTTTTTTAGTGGAAGTTTCCTACGATAATTTTAAGATTGTTCAAACTAAAGCTGTGAACGTTTGTGAAGTCGTCAAACATACTGATTTTTTTAGCATTGAAACTGAAATGGATGGAAATGAAAAATAAATTTTAATATTATTATTAAAGCAACACTCAGAATCTTTTATCGAAGGCACTCCGCAAACGCATGTGAGTACTGGGGAAATGCATATTCGATTAATTGAACCGACTAAGACTGTACAAAGGCGACCATACAGATTTAGTCCAAGCGAAAGGGAGTTAGTACGTGCTAAAATTAAAGAATTAATCGAGTATAAAGTTATCAGACCTAGTAGTTCACCATTTGCTAGCCCAGCTTTATTAGTAAAGAAGAAAAACGGTTCAGCAAGAACGCACCCTCAGTGTTTCAAAGAGCTGTGTTGAAAGCACTTGGCAGTCTTGCTCATTCGTTTGTAATCGTTTATAAGGACGATATATTAATTGTTTCAGAAACAAAGGAAGAAGCGTTTGAGCGGTTGCAACTTGTATTAGACGTTCTAGTAAAGGCTGGATTCACATTTAACATTTCAAAGTGCTTTTTCTTGAGGTCTACCTTGGCTATGAGATAAAAGCGGGGGAGATACGTCCAAATTTAAACAAAATAGAGTCGCTAGTGGCGTTGCCTCCTCCTAAGTCAGTTGCTACTCTAAAACAGTTCATTGGTTTAGCTTCATATTTTCGTCAATTCATTCCGGGGTTTTCACAATTGATGAAGCATTTATATTTTCACACATCTGAAAAGAATAGTTTTGTTTGGCAAACACAGCATGAAGAATTTCGCAGTAAAGTCAGCAGTGTATTAACAAACAAGCCTGTTTTGATTATTTTTGATCGGCATGACGTTTGATTCATGTGGCTGAATACTATAGTAGAGCAACTAGCTCCTGTGAGTCTAGGTACACATGTTATGAATTGGAAACGTTGGCTGTCGTGAATGCTGTAAAACATTTTCGTCACTATCTACATGGAAGAAAATTCGTAGTTTTTACTGACTGTAATTCAGTCAAATCTTCTCGAAACAAAGTCCAATTATCACCTAGGGTTTATTGTTGGTGGGAGTTTTTACAAGCGTTTGAATTCGAAATTGAATACAGAGAAGGTAAACGCAGGGCACACGTGGACATTCTTTCTAGGAATCCGGTGTATCAAAAGAGTAAGTCAGTACCAAGTAAAATAGAAGAGAAACGAATTGACTTAACAGAAATATGGGAAAACTGGATTTTGGTGGAACAAGAAAGGGATTCAGAAATATCAGACATTGTAACTAAGTTGAAGAATGATGATTTAGCCTTGGCATTGGTTGCCACTTACGAAATTAGATCAAATGTTTTTTCTAAACTAATGACTGGAACTCAATGCTGTATATAAGAAAGTTAACGGGCATTATATTACCTGTAAAACTACCTCTTAAAAAAAAAATTGACACAATAAAAAAAATTTTAAGTGCCCACTTCTTAATCAGGGAGATGTACTTTACCGGAAAACCAAGATTGCCTTCGAGTAGGAAGAGATGGATTTTTTTTTCGGAAACGTCTCCTTCACTGCGTTACAATATCTGACTGAAATTATAATACCCTCTGCAAAAGTATAAAAAAAACGTAGTTCTTCGAAATTTTTTTGAATTCGAATCGGTTAAACTGTGCAACAATACTTTTTTTTTTTGAATTTTTATCACAAATTTAAGGCGCCATCTAGAGTCGGTTCATGGAGACATCGTGGCTGACGAAACAGAAAATAAAAAAGTGGAATGCCCGAAAAAAAATTTCATTTTCCGTTTGTTTCGCGGCGGAAGACGTCAAGGAAGCTTGCATTGATCTAGTAACGTCCGAAAAAGTTCCATTTTCTCTGTTTGACTCGACGGCTTTTTTAATTTCTTACGGAGCAAATTTTTATGCGCGTCAACATCCCCAATATTTCTTCGAGAAATACAATTGAGTTGGTATCTCAAAAATACGACAAAATTAAAAAGCAAATGATTTCTGGCCTGAAAAATCGGATGGTGTCCCTAAAAATTGACGGAGCTACCCGGTTAAATCGAAGTGTTCTTGGTGTAAACTTGCAGTATTATAATGGAAGCCAAATTGTTATTAATACTCTCGCCATAATAGAGTTAAATATGTGATCCACAGCGGAGAATATTAGTGCCACAGTATCCGATATATTAAAAGAGTTTGCGATTCGTAAAAACCTAGTTTTCTCTATTACGACTGACAATGGACGGAACATGGTTAAGTCAGTGGAGCTGCTAAGTACTAACGAAGATATTGAAGGTGACATGGCTTCCCGGGATGATGAAATGGACATACTGGAAGGAGTTTTAATAGACTCTGTAAAGTCAATAAAGTGTGCAGCACATACTCTCCAGTTAGCAGTGAAGGACTTCATGGACCAACAATCATCCCAAATAGTTAATAATGCCAGGGCATTAGTGAAAAAACTAAGAACCCCTTCTTACAGGTAACTAAATATTCAAATACCTCAAATTATTTAAACATAATTTTTTATTTGATAATTATAGGAACCTGTTAATGAACCTTTACGCAACCTCCAATGGACGTGACAACTAGGTGGAACTCGACATACTCGAAAAGCTTTTGAATCTAAAGGAGTTTTGCGAGTTGCATGTTCCTACCGCATTGGCGAAAGAGGACTGGGATTATTTAAAAACCTTGGTAGCAACACTTGAGCCGGCCTACATAGCCACAAAAAAACTCCAAAGCAGTCAGCTGTACATGGGAGACTTCAACAAGCTGTGGATTGAACTAAAGCTCAATGTAAAACTTATGAAAAACAGTTGCAGCGATCTGTTAGCCGAGTGCCTTGAAAAAAGAGATGCAATTTTGTTGAACAATTCTGTGGTTCTCTGTAGCCTATTTCTTGACCCTAGACTTCGGCGAGTTTTAGGACAGAATGAAACCAGCCGAATATCTGCAGTACGGCATTTAAAGGACCTCATGCAGCAAATATTTGCTGTAAAAAATGTTGTATGTAAATATTAACAAATTACAAAATGTTGTTAACAAAATTTTAAACCTTTTACAGGTAAATTCACCAACCCAATGTTCATCATCGGCATTATCATCATCATCATCATCATCATCATCATCATCTTCATCATCATCAGCATCAGCATCAGAATCATCATCAACATCATCATCATTGCTTAATGAATTTTTAAATTCAATACCTTTCGAAGCTAATGAAGACAGTAGTGACGAAGTGGAAGCAAAAGTCAGAGAAGCTTATAGGGAAATTGAAAGCTACTACCCTAAACAAATGGCTAGGGTCGTGCATTCAGTGCCAACCACCCAAGTGAGCGTGGAGCGCTCGTTTTCTGCTCTTAAGCTAGTTTTAAGCGACTTAAGAAGTAACCTAAGCCCTGAGTCGCTTGAAAAAGTTTTATTTGTAAAACTAAACAACAAATTCAATTAAATATAAACATACATCAAATGCATTTTTTTTATTGATCATATTTGTTAGCACTGAGGAGTTTGATGGGTGAAAAATCTTTACTACGTAAAAGCACTATGGTCGACCTCGGCACTAACAAAATTTGTACCATGGTCATTAGTGGTTCCTCTTGGTCTGAAGAATTCGCGATCTCATTATGTTGAGGTCAGGAATGGCTTTATTGGTTAGCACCAATAAGTTTGTTACCATGGCCATTACTAGTTCCTCTTGGTCTTTTAGTAAAAGTCTTCTCATAAGAGTTACGGTGGACTTTTATTTTTTCAGTCAAAAAATAACATTCATTTTTAGACTTTTATTATAAAAGTCATGAATAAAAGTTACGGATGGCTTTTATTTTTTGGTAAAAAATACTGTTATTCTCTGACTTTTAATTTAAAAGTCTGAAATAACAGTTACTTCATGACTTATAAATAAAAGGTGTTGAATAACGATTAATCGATGTCTTTTAAAGTAAAACTTTTAACTGTTACGGTCCCTGCTCCACACTTTAATCCAAAAACAGATCCGATCGCATGATCGGCGCGGAAAATTTAGTTAAGTGCACCAACCTGATGTCGGTTGGGGCTCATCTCCTGGGGTTTTATAGATTTCCAGAAATAAAGCTAAACATAAAAATATCAACTTTTTTGGTTGAAAACTGTGGGAATACATAACATGTTAGTCAATTTCGCAAGAATTCTTTTGACCTTTGAAGCCGAATTTTTTTTCTTCTACATAGCCGGCTTCTTATCCGTCAAAAAATAGGACATTTTTGCAAAGACGGCATGTTTTTATTAATTTAACAATAACTACAACTTTCTTTAACATTTTTATTTTTTCGGTATTTTAAAATACCTCCATACGGTACTACCTGGACCGATGAACAATCAGCAAAATTGAATATAAAAAGTACAATTTTGCTCATTCATTAGAGCTACTGTGAAATGGGATCAATAATAAAAAAGATTTGATGCTTTTTGGTTGAATTGTCAAACCTTTTTCGACTCATTAGGTGCTATAAACAAATAAGAAGAATACAAAAACAAGAGAGAACGCTATAGTCGAGTATTTCGACTATCAGATACCCGTTACTCAGCTAAAGGAAGTGCGAGGGAGATGCAGATACGCAGTCGTCAGTGCCAACATTACAAAATGGGATTTACATTTTTAGCGTTTACATTGTGGGCGTTAGAGTGGCCGTGGCGCTCGGATGAAACAAACTTGCGCGTGTGTGTTTAGTCCCAACTTTCTAGCTTTTGTACACAGAGAAAAAAATACCAAAACCGGTCATCATTCGGGTAATTTTTCTTATTTATATAAATTATATATTTTCGAACATACCAAATTGGTATTTTCGAACTTATTAATATGGTATTTTTCAAACAAGATTTGTTATGCGCACATATTCCGGGGTGTCACAACAAAATTTACCCCGAATAGCAAATCTCGGTGTCACAGACGTGTAGCATGCAACGTTTGCATGGAGCGGATGGTTGGTTAAGGTAGAGCAGCTAGGCACGCGCTTGTTCCAGCTTCTCAGTTCGGTAGTCGGGGTGGGTTAAGTTTGCTGATCTCTACTCTAATGCTCAGCTTTATACATGTTTATTTAGATTAAATATCGCGTGCGATTGCCAGGGGAAAAGGGGGGAAAAAAAAAGAAAAGAACAGAAATAGGAAAAAAAAAATAGTAGAAATTAAGGCATGACATTGAACCTCACGGACAACGGACGCTCGAGGACACTGTGGTGGAGCTCAGTGTCCTTATCCCCACCCTACCATGACCGCCTTTCGCGTAGCCCACGGCTGGCGATCCCTTAGTCAATTGTTCCTTACTAGTTCATGGGCTTCCTAGGGTTAAGCATGGCTCCCACCAAAAAGTGCGCTCTAGTTCGTTTTCATATTTGTAATTTTAATTAAACAACTAAATTCTCACACTCCTCGACATTAATTATGGCTAATATTAATTCGAATTAATTTCAATATTTGAATTTTATAATTAAATATTTCATTTCATATAACTTCAAGTTAACAGTAACAATATTTTTATTTATATAAAGGTCATATTTATACCCGTTACTCGTAGAGTAAAAGGGTATATTGTATTCGTGCAAAAGTATGTAACAGCTAGAAGGAAACGTTTCCGACCCTATAAAGTATATATATTCTTGATCAGGATCACTAGCCGAGTCGATCTAGCCATGTCCGTCTGTCCGTCTGTCTGTCCGTCTGTCTGTCTGTCCGTCTGTCCGTCTGTCTGTCTGTATGAACGCTGAGATCTCGGAAACTATAAAAGCTAGAAGATTGGCGTTTTGCATGCAGATTCTAGGAGTTCCTACGCAGCGCAAGTTTGTTTCAAAAGGGTGCCACGCCCCCTCTAACGCCCACAATCGCTTATATACGATTTTAAAAATTTCAATATTTCGGAAAAGTAAAAATGCAGTTTTATTGTGTTTATCAATACCTATCGAAATGTAGAAGACATTTTTCAAATCGGACCATTCATTAAAAAGTTATACGCAATCAAAATTGTTCATATATCTATCTCCCTCGCACTCCCTTTAGCCCCAATAGATAGTCGGGACACCAACCCGAGTACAGCGTTCGCACTCCCTTTAGCTGAGTGACGGGTATTAGATAGTCGGGACACCAACCCGACTATAGCGTTCTCTCTTGTTTTATTTATATTCTTGCGCGGGCAAAGAAAGAGCAATACACTGCTGTAGGGAAAGAAATTAGTAAGTAAATATAAATGTACATGCAAAGTATATATCAATTTAATATAAGAAATAGAGCAATAATCATAATTATTTATTTTTACTCAATATTATTTAAACGCATAATTATTTTGGTTGGGTTTTTTTTTTTTCTTTAGAGAAAACCGAACAAAGTAATTATATCATATCATTAGGAGAGGCTTTGTTCCTTTTAATATTTAATTACAATAATGATTTCTCGATGTATGCCGTCAGTAACGTAGTTATTTCCAAAATTAAAAGAAAAGATTCTGTTTCATCATAAACATACATCGATAAAGAAACGAGCAAAATTCAGAATCAAGGCCAATAGTAAAGCCATTTAATTACGAAAGAAATAAAAGAAATTTAAATTTAAATATGTATGGAGATAATCTCGTTCGCAATCAGCAGCGTAATTTTTGCAGGCGACGGTATTACGACGGCATTATCTCTATAAGAAGCGCGGTAGCAAAACAAACGCGAAATATTCACTTGGGAATTTTTTGGGGGACTTAAGACTTACTCTTTTGCTGGTCCATCGTCGAAAGATCTTTCGCTGGATAACAGTTTTTTTAATTTTGGGTATTGGGCTTTATGTTATTAGGTATTATCTTTCAGCATTATGTTTGCGCACGCGATTATGTATGATTATCTTTTCAGCCATTAATTATTTGTATTTAATAAACGGGATTAGGTTTGGCATGAATAGGTAATGGCAATGATGATTACGTAAGACACATGCACTTTATTGGATTTTGAAGACAACAAATATGTTTATTATACACTATTTCTCTTCACTGATTTTTACCTTTAATTTCGCACATTTATCACCATTTTCGCAGCTATTTACTCTTTCTTTGCCTCATGGCCGATTTTCACAATAAGAAAAATAGGAAGAAAAAAAAATATGAAATCTTACAACTAAGACGGGCCTAACTTATATGTCGATATTACGACATTTTTAACGGCCTTTGAGCCACATGCTCCTGACACTAACGCGATCTGCGGTTTTACTTAATTTCTCGCGATTTTAGCCGGGTATCGGGGACCTTCGTAGATCAATACTTTACAACGACGTGGAGACGACTGCTAGAAGTTACCTAGGCCTTTAACTTTAACTCTCTAATGGAAGTATTGGAAGATGGAGACTTTCGCTGCTGTGGGCAGCGCCTTGCAATGTTTTTCTCGAAGCTCTCTTTTGCAGAGCTATGAATATGATTATGTATTTTAAAGGTTTAAACTAGAGCCCTGCACGAGTATACTCGTAAACAGCTCTGAGCTAGAGTTTGTTTGTTTGTTTGTGACTTTCGAGTCATAGGTCATGGGATTATCGAGTAAGCAAGTAACAGCTCCAAACAAGCTCAGGTTCCTAACGGATACCTTTAAAACAGATCAGTTCAAACAGCTCACAACAACAAAACAAACAAGTCAAACAGCTCAGATTACTCGGACAGCTCGAACAGCCCGAACAGCTCACAGGGTCTAGTGTCAAATATTTCCGAGCGAGTTCGTAATTATTGTTTCTTTATATAGTGCAAAAAGTTTAGTTTTTCGTAACATTCGTAATGGCTTCTGTACCACAGGTAAATATCGCCAAAGCATCTACACTTTGGTAACAATTTTAAAGTCTAATTAGTCTCAGCTAAGCTTGGATGAAATCAGAATGAAGGTTTTATCTGGTACTTTTACCATAAGCCAGAAACGGGGAAGAAGCGAAGTATGGGAAATTTTTGGAAACGTTCTAAATGAAAATGGAGAAGAAATAACCAACGTCGTAGCATGCAAAAAGTGTTCACATGCAGTCAAGTATAGCAACTCTACATCGAATTTGGCTAGGCATAAATGCTTTAAAGCTCTTGAGCCAAAATGCGAAGATGGGCCAGAAGTGAAAATTGACAACGAAACGAAGTCAAAAATTGTTAAATTGGCAGCAGAGTGGACCGTCGAAAACTGTCGGCCTTTTGAGCTATTAGCAGACTCAGGCCTTTTAAAAATGGCGGATGCATTAATAAGACTCGGATCCAAGTTAGGTGAGAATTTAAAGGCGACTTCTGTGCTCCCGCACCCAACTACTGTTTCAAGACAAATCTCGAAATTGTATGCTGTGCATCAGAATCGAGTAAAAACGGAGATATGCGAAAACAGGAAACAAGGTATCGGGTACAGCGTTACAACAGATGGCTGGACAGATAACATATATAAAAGTGCATATGTTTCAGTGACAATTCATTATGTTATAAAAGGATCAATTATGAGTCGACTTCTGTCTGTGGAGGCTATGAAAGGGGAGCCCTCAACCGGTATAAACATATATTTTACATCAGCTTATCTTCTCTATATATAATTTACCGACTTATTTTGCAGGTGCAAATTTAAAGAAAACTGTTGCACGTTGTCTTCTTGAATTTGAATGTCATCTTGATCAGGACAATGTTATTGTGGTGACGGACCGAGGAGCAAATATGATTTCCGCGTACAAGAACAACAAGCATATTTACTGCATTAATCACATGCTCAATAATGTCGTAGAAAAATCATTTGACGACCCAGATATGCGAAAAATGCTAGGACAAGCTTCCAAGCTTGTAAAATATTTTAAAAAGTCCGGGGAGAACTCTAATCTTAAATCGTCCCTAAAAAGTCTGTGTCCTACGCGATGGAATACTGCGTTTTATATGCTGCGTTCTATACAGGACGAATGGGCTGCAATTTCCGGAATTTTAATAAGGAAGAAGGAGGAGAGCCGTCTTGGAGATCTTAACTTAAAAAACCTAAAAGAAGTAACTGAAATTCTTGAACATTT
This sequence comes from Drosophila lutescens, assembly GCA_037075285.1. Classification (NCBI taxonomy): domain Eukaryota; kingdom Metazoa; phylum Arthropoda; class Insecta; order Diptera; family Drosophilidae; genus Drosophila; species Drosophila lutescens. The sequence continues at coordinate 25,785 of JBAMCF010000676.1, forward strand.
CGAAAAGACGTCTAAATTTCTTGAAAGCGAAAACTATCCCACTTTACATATGGTCATTCCAGAAATTCACTCCCTAAAAAAACAGTGTAAGATAGACTCAAATGATTCGGATCTAGCGTGCAGCCTCAAAATTTTATTGTTTAACTACATAGACTCCATTGTTATACCTAACATCACTGACTACCACAAAATAGCTTTATTCTTATTCCCACCAGGAAACGAACTTCTACAGTTCACAGACACCGAAAAATTCAAAACAATTGAAGACTGTAAACAATTAATGAAAAATTTTTTGGATGCACATGAAGAAAATGGAAATCAACAGACTGTCTCAAAAACCAATGATAGGTTTGCAGACTTTGTACGCAATTTCGCGAACGACACCGCTGATGATAAAGTCGATCGGGAAATGACAGCATACCTAACAACTATAACATTATACACCGATGACTTTGATCCCCTGAAGTGGTGGGAAACCAATAAAAACCAATTCCCATTATTATTTAAAGCAAGCTGCCAAGTCCTTGGAACCCCCGCAAGCAGTGCTTCATCTGAAAGATCGTTTTCTTTGGCCGGAAATCTTATATCAGAGAAGCGCAATTGCATTGCAACAAACCCTGAAATGATAAAGGAAATAATGTTCTTAAACAGTAATACAAACAAATAAAAATGTATAACATCAAAACAACTTATAATAATATTCCCCGAATTTCTTCAATCAGATTGCTTTTCCTACATAAGATCTGTTTCTACATAACATTGTTGAGCTCTGTACCTACATAACACTTTTGAGCTCTGTTCCTACATAAAATTTTTTAGATATGTTCGGATACTTGATCTACTAAACATGATCTATGAGCTACTATACTTGCTTTTTTTCGATCAAACAAACAGCTCAACGTAAAAATTTTTGAGCTGAGCTACTTGATCCGAAAATTTCTGTGAGCTGATTTACTCGAACTGTTGTTCTGAAATTTGAGTCAAAGGGCATTTCGAGTATACTCGTGCAGGGCTCTAGTTTAAACGGCCGCGCGTTGGGTTTTCGGCCCAAGTGGGTGGTTGTTTGGTAGAGATTTATAGGTTACGCGGATGGCAGCTTCTTGTCGCTGTGGACCACGTATCCGCCTGGGATGATCGGATGATTTTTGTTGTATTCGTCGCTGGTTATGAAAATTTCTCTTATGGTTGCGCTGGGCGGGTTTTCTCGTCTAAATTTGTTGAAATTTTCCTCGTTGAGTTAGCGACTGCTACAATGGCATGCAATTATGCATTTGGTGCCAATCTAATGTGAAATAGCCTCTTCCCATAGAGTCCATCCGTTTGAAACGGCTGGGATTTTTGACGAATGTGAAACTCGTGTTCCCACAGAACTCCATCCACCATCCACCATCCAATAACAGCTGACTGAAGAGCAGTTGCTCAACTCAACATAAACGAAGGGGGATTTCAACTCGGCAAAACTGTCGTAAAATTGCGTTCTCCCAATCTTATAGCAGAATACTACAATGTACAGCATAGGATAATAGTTTAAAACATATCTAAGCTTTTATAACATATCCTATAACGAGTATGCATACATATTGCTGACTGGGGGGGAGCCTAACCTCCCGAACCCCGCACTCCGCTCTTACTACGCCTCTGTCTAGCCAATATTAATATGGCAAATTTGTAAACAAAACAAAATGTGTGCTGTTTTGGTAATTTATAGCAACTTTGGAACTTTATAGGAGTACATAGTACACTTTTAAAAATTATTAGTTATTATTTACGAAGTGCAGAACATAATCTGAGACTTTGCTGGAAAAATTGATGTTTTTGTAGGCAGAACAGCTTAAATTTTGGCCCACTCATAGCAACCTGTTTGCGAATGCTTCTCCGCCCATAACAAACTACAAATAGTTGAACAATAGCCAAAAAACAATGAGTTTAAGCATTATTTAGTTTTTTCCCGCCATCGATTTGATTTGTTCTCGTAGTCAACGTTCCATTTTTAACAGTCAAAGGGAAAAATTCAGAGTTGCACCGAAAAAACATCGCCTAACTATCGCATAAAAGAGCCCGTTAAAGTCCGTCAAAATTGGATGGCGGACTAACTGGGAAATTTTCGGAACGGCAAACCCTTACGGACCATCCGTTCAACGGATGGTGGAAGGTGGATGGAGCTCTGTGGGAAGACCCTAAAAGTCGGAGGTTAGATTTGCACGTGAGAGAAAATTCTAAATTAAATTACCCGTCTCAGAACTGGCACCGAAATAGTAAAAGCTTTGATTTGTAAATTCTTTTCCGCTGCACCACTTGTGATTTAAATAATTATTTTCACTTTTCTGGCCACTTACACGTGGTTTATATATACGACTGTAGTGGAGAGAGGTTTTTAAAAAAACACGTCTGGTCAAATCGGAAAAGAATGAGGGTAGAATATGGCGGGTATATCTGGCCTAGACCCGGAAGCTATAACCTCGATTTTTGACATTTCAAACCTTTCCAATATCGAGATCGACCTTAACCCTTCCCGATACTTGGGGACTACCCTAAAAAAAATACTAAATTCGAAAAGTATTTTTCTAACCATTTATGCCGACTTCAATAAATTTCTCTGATTTTTTTTAATCGTTATATGATATTATTTATTATTAATATTTATAAATCAGCATTGACTTCAATTTTCTGTTCATACTACTACTAAAACTGCATGAAGGCCAGTTCTACTACTATATTGTACAAGCTATCTTATTGCATACTTCTAGGCTGCAATATATCTATATGAGATACAAGCGCCACTACAGACGTTATTTTTGACGGTTTCTAAATCCCCTGTACTTTGACGGACGTTTTGATAAAATTACCCAACTTACAAATGCTTCCCAAAAATAAAACTTTATTTAAGACAACTCTAATGAGTTTTATGAACTATCTGCATACTACAATTTTTATATTTACATCGGGTTATATTTAAAAATATGCTTTTTATCAAATCTTTCGAAAAAATTAGCTAAAAAAAACCGTCAGCAAACCGTCCAACCTGACAGTGTAACCAATTAGCTCGAACTTTAAAATACCTAATTTCAGCGTAGCTATCGAAATGTTGTGTTAACGAATTATTTATTTAAAGGTACTTAGTATTGTGGTTAAAAATAAAACTTATTTCTGGTAAAAAAGTTGTAGTTATTGAAAAATTAATAAAAACATGCCGCCTTTGCAAAAAGGTGGCAGCACTGTCGTGAAAAATGTCCTATTTTTTGACGAATAAGAAAAATGAAGAAGAAAACATGAAAGTAAAACTAAACAATTTTTTTTTATTATTCATTTAAACTTAAAAGTTGCTAATTTTCAAAAGTAAACGTCATTCAGCAGCACAAGATGCCATATTCTTGCGATTCATTCGCGAAAATATCGACATTGCCAAAGGATTTACTCAGGGCGGCTGCGTTCTTGTGACCACTGCTTGGAAGGACCTGGCCAATGAGTTAAATCCCCATGGTTTACCACTTCTAAGGATTCTCCTCCGCATCCTAGCCTCTCGCAGTTTTTGTCTTCGCAAGTATTCTAGAGCAAGAGATGGCATTTTGGTTGGCTTTTAAAATTCTTGCCAACTTACAAATGTAAATATATGTAGCCTGGCGGGTAATTCAAATTTTCCATTTTTATCTTTTATTGTGTACAATGTGCGCTTTAAACAGGTATTCTTTTTGTAATTTTGAAAGAAAAACATAAATTAAGTTTAAAACTTATTGCAAAATAGTCAAAATAAGTCAAATACAATTCGATAATTATTGAATATTCGATATTTAGTGTATGCACACAGCCCTGGTCGTTTTTCGGAAAACTTTCTGAAAAAAGAAAATCTCGAATTTCTGTGACACCTACGATTTTGATCGGGGGTGTCACAGAAACCTGGGGACGGTTGGTTTAGAAACCAACCGATCAAAACCGTTGGTGTCACAGAAATTCCAGAGATTTCCTTTTTTCGGAAAATTTACCGAAAAACGACCAGGGCTGGATGCATACACTAAATATCGAACATTCAATAATTATCGAATTTTATTTGACTTATTTGGACTATTTTCCAATAAGTTTTAAACTTAAATTATGTTTTTCTTGCTAAATTACAAAAATAATATATGTTTAAAGCGCATATTGTATACAATAAATAAAAAAAAAGAAAAATTTGAATTACCCGCCAGGCTACATATTGCATCCCTGAACAGCGGTTTTCCGCGGCTGTGTTGGTACATTTACTTTTTTGAGTTGGCAAGAATTTTAAAAGCGAACCAAAATGCCATCTGCACAAACTCTTGCTCTAGAGTACTTGTGAAGGCATAAACTGCGAGAGGCTAGGATGCAGAGGAGAATCCCTTGAAGCGGTTTTACATGGTAGTCCGTGGGGATTTAACTCATTGGCCAAGTCCTTCCAAGCAGTGGTCACAAGAACGCGGCCGCCCTGAGTAAATCCTTTGGCAATGTCGATATTATCGCGAATGAATCGAAAGAATATGGCGCTTACGCTGGTGACCTATGTTTACCCCTGAAAACTAGCAAAGTTTATTAGTTTAAATTAATAATAAACAAAAATTGTTTACTTTTACTTACATGTCTTCTTCTTCTTCACTGCCGGATTTTTTTCCGGCAAAAATAGGACATTTTTCACGACAGTGCTGCCACTTTTTTGCAAAGGCGGCATATTTTATTAATTTCTCAATAACTACAACCTTTTTAAACATGAAATTTTTAACAGAAAGAAGTTCTATTTTTAACTACAATACAAAGTACCTTTGAATAAATAAGTCGTTAACACAACATTTCGATAACTACTCCGAAATTTGGTATTTTAAAGTTCGAGCTAGTTGGTACCACTGTCGATTAGACGGTTTTCCGACGGATTGTTATACCCGTTAATCGTAGAGTAAAAGGGTATATTGTATTCGTGCAAAAGTATGTAACAGCTAGAAGGAAGCGTTTCCGACCCCATAAAGTATATATATTCTTGATCAGTGTCACTAGCCGAGTCGATCTAGCCATGTCTGTCCGTCTGTCCGTCTGTCCGTCCGTCCGTCCGTCTGTCTGTATGAACGCTGAGATCTCGGAAACTATAAAAGCTAGAAGGTTGAGATTTCACACACATATTCTTGGGCTTCCTACGCAGCGCAAGTTTGTTTCATCGAGGTGCCACGCCCCCCCTAACGCCCACAATCGCCATAAACGATTTTCAAATGTGTCTGGAGGCCACATCTTTTAAGATTTTAAAAATATATAAACGCAATTTTATAGTGTTTATTAATACCTATCGAAATGTAGAAGACATTTTTCAAATCGGACCATTCATTAAAAAGTTATACGCAATCAAAATTGTTTATATATCTATCTCCCTCGCACTCCCTTTAGCCCCAATAGATAGTCGGGACACCAACCCGAGTACAGCGTTCGCACTCCCTTTAGCTGAGTGACGGGTATTAGACACCAACCCGACTATAGGGTTCTCTCTTGTTTTTAGCTCATTTTTTTGAGAGTTTTTTTAAAAAGCATATTTCTAAATATAACCCGAAGTAAATATAAAAATCGTAGTATGCAGATAGTTCATAAAATTAATTAGAGTTGTCTTAAATAAAGTTATATTTTTGGGAAACATTTGTAAGTTGGTTAATTTTATCAAAACGTCCGGCAAAATACGGGGGACTTAGAAACCGTCAAAAATGACGTCTGTGACACCGAGATTTGCTATTCGGGGGAAATTCGGTTGGAATGGTTTTCTTTGACACCCCCGGTAGAGTCAGAAAGTAGACATCCTTTCTGCCCTACTCTTAATTTACTCTTAATTTAAAAAATAGTTTCTAAATATTGGTTCCTACAATAAAAACCAACGTTCTTAAAATAAGAGTAAACATTCCTAAAAAAAGACTATTTAATTCTTAAATTAGGAAAATGTTGTTCTAAAACTAAAAAAAAAGTTATTGTATTTATGAACTACAAAAATTATCAATTTTTGTCCAATAATCTACGAGAGAAAATTATGGGGGGAGATACATACATACAGACAGACAGACAGACAGACGGACAGATAGACGGACAGGCAGACATGGCTAGATCGACCCGGCTAGTGATCCTGATCAAGAATATATATACTTTATGGGGCCGGAAACGCTTCCTTCTACCTGTTACATACTTTTGCACGAATACAATATACCCTTTTACTCTACGAGTAACGGGTATAATTATCAAACAAGTAACATTTATCTAGACAAAAAATCATGGTTTTTAAAATACGATTTTATTATATTTGAGTTTTTGAGATTTTTGGAAATCTTCCAATGTTAATGTACTTAAATACGCTTAATTCTAATATACGATTTTCCATTGTTTATTGGGTGTACATGTAAAGGAGGGCTGAGAAATTTATCAATACTGAGGGTCTTTTTCTTGTCCGCCTGTTAAATTTAAAGTAGGGTTAAAACTCTGATTTCCCATACGATTTTAAGGTTTTAACCTTACTTTAAATTTAACAAATGGACGAGAAAACGGCCCTTAGAATTTCAAATTTATTTGTGGCTTTGCCAACTTCCTAAGATTGGAAATGACAATTAACTGTATTTAAATAAACAACTCTGCTTACAACATAAATACATTAATTTTCCAATACAAACATAAATAAAGTTTCCTTAAGCTTACAAAATGTAATACCATTTTGTTTTAACGCTACTGTGTTTACCAAATTCCAAAATTTATGGAAACATTGAGATTTAAGGCCATTATGGACTCAAAAAAAAGCGTGAGCTATAAATATTTGGTCAGGGTTTTCGTTTTTAACTAAAGAATTGTTGCTTTTATAATCCGTACCTTTATATATTATTGAGCTGCTTAACTAAGCATTATGTAAACTATGTGTGTACGAGAATCAAAATGAAACAGAAAAGTATCGATAATAATATCGAATATCGGATCCGATTAGTTTACTAGTAATGCGCTTTAATAAAAAGAATACACCAGCAAACAAATGTTAGGTAAATATTAATTACAAAATTGTCACCTTTTTTCATTAGCTTCACAATAGTTATATTTTTAACATCGATGACTTAATAGATATCGAAGATTTAACGGAATGGTCACACTGAACCATTCCCAATTGTTCGCGTGCATGACTGGCTTTATTGGTTGTAAAAAAAACAGTGCGTTTCAAATCACCGGCTAATGTTAAAAGAAAACGTATAATCCTTTCGGATTTGGAGGCTGATGAAAACATTGAGGAGGTGAAGGATCAAATGAATATAGTTGACCCGATACCGTGCTCAACATTTGAGGTTATAAACTCCGTCCGTACCCGAGGACACAGACAAATTAAAGTTAACCAATTTAAAGCCTAGTACTCAGTACGACGAAAACTGCATAGGAGTAAGCGATAGGCAAATATGTAGCTAACGCCTTTTAGCCGCGACTTTTTTTCACCGAGGTACTGCAATGATGAAAGCAGTTACCACATCCCACGTTATATTGCTTGAGCATTTGTTGCCAGCAAGTTGGTTGAGCTCCAAATAAAGATCGGGTAGCGGCAAACAAGTGCGTCAGAAACCCGGGAGTGCTGAAAGCAAAAGAATCTGCTGCAGAAGGCGTTCATATATATAGATCTGAACAGGCATTTAAACAATTCTCTGACATGACCCGCGACAGCAGTAGCTGCAGCTTCTGCGGCGGCACGTCAGTGAACAGAATCTGAGCCGGGGCTGAAAGGACTACGAGGACATTGTGCGCCAGAAGGAGGGATATGTGCCCTTTTCCAACAGTCGCCTCTCAACGTGTGTCACTTGAATATGGAATGGCCCTCTATGGTCGAAGCTGATTTTGTACCTGCGCTCAAATGGGACCAGGAGGTCGCCTTGAAGGACGAATGGCGGGCGCAGGTGACCAAGGAGCAAACCTCATGATCATGGAGCCGGGGACGAACGCCCATGTGCCTGCGCTGCAACGACCAAGGGACCATTGCATTGGATAAACGTACTGCTACTACCCTTTATGCGCTTATATCATCCTCGAAATTCTGAACTATTGCCAGATCATTTGGCATATCAAAAACCAAAATTATACGAAATAAAGTTCAATAGAAATCTGTAAATAATTCAATATCAACAATAAATGTTTTTAATTTTCCCGCCTCTTATCAGCATCTTATCAGTTTCGGGTACAGAAAAATTATCATGCCTGGTTAATAATGCTGAAAAATACCACAAATTTGACTTTGCAGCCCTGTAACGCGACAATTTTCCACCCTCCCCTCCCTTCCCCTCACCAACAAGTTTTGTATGGGATTTGGGCGCGTTCAACGCTAAATGGATGCAAACGCGACGCGTCCATAATGAGCAGAGGGCATTAGAATTTAGAAGTTAAATTTAAACTTTATAATTCAAAAAACTTTAACTGGTTAAAACATTAAGGTTGAATGCTGTAAACTGAATAGTGTGTATTGCCATGAAATCAGACATTTTTACCACGTTTTAAAAATGTTTTGGGCTGTTCAAAGTACACATGTAATTGTTTTAAATTTTATCATATCGTACATTAATTTTTAGAAAGGCAATTTTATATACATTTTTAGAAATTTATTTAGAAATATGTGCGCAATTTTTATTTGGCAACTGAGTAATTAGGCCTTTAAAATAAATTTTGTATTGTCAGGCTTGACAATTCAACCAAAAAGCATCAAATCAATTTTTATTATTTGTCCCATTTTATAGTAGCTCTAATGAATGAGCAAAATTGTACTTTTTAGATACAATTTCTTTTATTCAAACTAGACTTGCTTGGGTTTCCATGTAATCTTTTAACTTGGATTTCAAGTTATTTGAATGGGAGGACTCAGAGGGTTATATTTAAGAACGCTGTTTCTAAAATGATCCGCGTGACATCTGGAGTGCCCCAGGGTAGTCATCTAGGCCCTTTGCTGTTTACTTTGTTTATTAACGATCTTCCCTCTATCATAACAAATTCTCGCGTACTAATGTATGCTGATGATGTTAAGCTTTGTTTGACATACAATAATATTGAGTCTGGTTTCGGCTTACAATCAGACATTGATAACTTTCAAGTATGGTGTGAGTATAACCTCTTAAATTTGAACTGCCTGAAATGTAACGTAATGACCTTTCATAGGGGTACTCCTACGTTTATAAGTTATTTACTTCAGAACTTGCCACTTGACCGTATATATTCAGTAAATGATTTAGGCGTTCTTCTGGACCCGAAGCTTAAATTTGACTGCCACATAATGCTGACTGTCAACAAAGCTATGAGTGTTTTTGGGTTTATAAAGCGTTGGTCAAAAGAATTTGACGACCCTTATATAACCAAATTACTATTTACCTCCCTTGTCCGACCTATATTGGAATATTGTTCTTCGGTTCGGAGCCCACAATACCAAGTGCACATTGACCGTATAGACCGTATAGAGTCGGTACAAAAAAAATTTCTTCTTTTTGCTCTTCGTAGTTTGAACTGGGATCAAAACGTAAGGCTACCTTCCTACCAAAGTAGATTACTATTGATTAATTTACCTACACTTGAAAACCGTAGAATAATGCTTGGTACTATTTTTATGCAAAATCTTATAAGAGGTGATATTGATTCTGTAGAACTGGTAAACCGTTTAACTTTTAATGTTCCCGTTAGACTAACACGAAATTATTACCCTCTTAATTTGCCTCGATGTACATCAAATTTCACTCTGCATGAGCCTTTTCGTGTTCTATGTAATAATTATAACAATCTTTATCATTTAATTTGCACTTCTACATCTATCCCTGTATTAAAAACTAAAATTTTATCTCATTTGCTTCAATCTTAGTTCATAATCTTTATAATTTTTATATGTCCCGTCTCTAATTGTTTTATGTATTTTCCTCGCGAACTCGCATTTTTGCCCTAATTGATAAAGGGTCCCGCGCGTAACAAGCACGTGCTTGGTATCGTTGGGCCACTTGTTTGTACTGCTCGTAGTGCATCAACGTCCATCATATATAATTTTGTTCATTGCTCATCGGTCCAGCTGGTACCGTATGGAGGAATTTTTCAATACCAAAAAAATAAATAACTTTTAGTATAAAAACCAAAAAATACTAAAAGTGCCCATTGGCTTTTACAATTTTGCTCATTAATTGCTCCTTGCAGCTGACATTTATCTGTCTTGCTCGCGCCTACGTAAAATCGTATAGGCTGAGAAAAAATTGCTCTAATGAATGAGCCGAACAATGTAGTGGAATAACCGCATAAGAAAACATATAAACCAGTGGTGACCAGCAAAGGCAGCGCGTAGGGCCCAAAGGATAGGCAATTTCTCTGTCGCAGCGCTGCCAGCGCGCTGCATTCCCAGCAGGAAAGTGAGAAGTTGGTTTTTGTGTTCTTGAAATCCTGTTCCTTTTTGCAGGCGGCGGTGTGGGGATAGATAATCTCTAAGCGTTAAATGGGGGTGGGTTTCTGAGTAGTATCAATATCAGGCCACTTATGCGCTGTGTGATTTCTGTGGCACTACGATTATAATATTTTTTAACAAAAAATCACCAACTTATAATATTTAAAAATCCTATGATTTACACAAAAAAAAAAATCTTGTTCTCACATTTATCTTTAATTTTTAGTAATTTTAAAATTCGTAGAAAGAATATTAATAATTTTTAATAAAATAAATTAAACTAAATACTATAATCATAATGTCTATAATCATAATATTTATTGATGATTTTAATTTATTTTACTCACAATTTTTACAAATAATAATAAGAATAAATGTGGGTAATGTGGTAAGACGATTAAAAAATTAGATCATATTTATCAAGGATTGCCATAGAATTACAAAGAAAAATATTATTGTTTTTTATATTTTTAAACATTTTCTGTGAAATAATTTGAAAATAATTTGATCGTCAGATCGTGGCAGGTGTGACCCTAACTTGCAACGAAATTAACACCAAATGTATCTGCATTTTGCATTTTGGTATTATCAAGTATATGATGCAGGGTCACATCATTTTACATTTCGTCCAAAAAAGTGAAAAAAGTGAAAAATCGTTCGGTTAATTCTAAAAAACAAGAAAAAGGTAAGTGATAACATAAATTTTGTTGCTTAATACTCTTTATTTCAGCGTTACAGGATTAGTACCACAGATATTTTCGCCATTAATAATTATAAGCCTTTAACACAAACTCTGCATTTCAGTGTCACTTGAATTGTTTTTAATCTTCATCAGTGGTAAATGGTGTGCGGTGTTCATTAAATGGTTGTATGAATAGTACTTCAGTACTAACTTAGTTGTTTAACTTAATCAAAATATTACATTTATTTCAGCCAGGCCGATTGAGACTTCTTGGGACCAGAACTGTTGCGCTTGCATTTCCCGTGTTTGATTTTTTCTTTTCATAATTCCCATCCCCGACATTAAACATCTGATCAGAGGGTAAATGAACGGCCATGGCAAACTAGGCATATTTCTGGAGAGATCCCTTAATTTTGTATGGAGATGTAATAATGGTAATTACTCTTTTTATTATTCCTGGTCTTACATTCATATCCTAATTATTTTTGATATTTTCAGAAGACAGGCTTACAAGACATGGATACCTAAGACCTGCATTCGGCCAAGCAAAAACCGGGAGTGCTTCAGGCATTAACAATTTTTAATTCCAATGCTTCGATTGTAAATATTATTAATAAATACACATACAAAAATTACATGAAAAAAAGTTATTTTTATTGTGGGAAATCAGATACTACAAAGTATTGGAAAACCAAAACTGGGAGGGTGTGGAAAAGCAGATATTGCAAATAGAGGAAAACCATAACTGAGCACGTGTGGAAAATCTATAATGCGGGAAGTCGAAAAACCAGTGGATTTTGTCCTGCATTCTTCTGCCAGAGATCCAGATAGAAACCTCATTTCCCCCTTACTTTTTGTGTCACCCCCGTGTATTTTGAAACCAGAGATGGAAGAAATGTAAGGGGTGAATGAGGTTTAGTCCCTTCCGCTTATATGGAGAAACCTGATGAAAATATGTTATTTTCCAGAGGAATTTTCCCGGTGGGTTTTCCCGGTGGGAATATCTACACACATACATATGCATTTATGTACTTTAAAACAAGAGAGAACGCTATAGTCGGGTGCCCCGACTATCATATACCCGTTACTCAGCTAAAGGGAGTGCGAGGGAGATGATATATTAAACTTTGATCGCGAATAACTTATTAACGAATGGTCCGATTTGAAAATGTTCTTCTACATTTTGATAGGTATTGATAAACACAATGAAACCAACTTGCGCTGCGTAGGAAAATGTAATCCGAACTTTCTAGCTTTTGTAGTTTCCGAGATCTCAGCGTTCATACAGACAAGAGGTTTACGCCGATGCACACTGGGGCGTCTAGAACAAAAAGCCTGCCAAAATGGTTTTTTTCTTTTTAAGATTTTCCAAAATGTTGCAATGCAACTTTAAAAACAATTGAATTCTCTATACAAATCAAAAGGAAAGAGTGATCTGTGATGAATGGTTCTCTCACTACAGATTTTTGAATCCCTAGTTGTATTACTAGTCAGCTGTTTCCAATTTCTTTTGTTTTTCTTTCGCGGCAAGCTGTCCAATTATTTTGTATTATCAAATTTAAACCCAATTATAATGGAAAGTGAAGCCGGAGGTATTTATATTGTGTTCGTGGCGTCAAATATATTCTTATTAATGTGCTGTATTCGTGTTTTAGAGCTATTGTGATGTTTTAGAAGTGTGAAGAATTGTGATTTATCTTGTGGGTAAAATTGAATGTGACACATGTGTGTCTTTAGAACAACAAAGGTTAAATGAGTTGATATCTTTTTAAAACAGAACTATCAACTGTTTCTCTCATTCGCCGAGTGCTATTTAACATCATGCAGAGGTCCACGTACGAGTCGTTTGAGGAAAAGTTTCAGCACTTGGAAAAGTCTTTATGCGATCAAACTAGGGCAACAGGGCAGAGCTTAGAAAATCTAAATGAAAAACTGACAAGATTTATTTCACAATTTAAGACTCGCTGGACTCGAGCACATAGAGTGGAGGACCGTTTTCCTAAGGCAAATCACGCTTGGCTAGATACAACTATTCATTTCTTTTGTGAGCTTAAACGAGGACGCAACGAGAAATCTTTTGAAGAATCCACCAACCGAACCAAGCTTAGAAAAACCCAGGACTTGAGGGAACAACATTCTTTGACTGTGCTAGCTTTTGCTACGCAATCTAAGCTGAGATCAGAAGGTCATGTTGAAGAATCCAAGCTTGTATCTGCAGTATTCAATAAAGAGACTTTTGTAAGGCCGCAAAATGACAAAATGTCCAAAGAGGAAGCACTGGCAGTATTGGTCGAGGCACGACTTTCTCGATTCCAATACAATGTGGACCGAGATTCTGCTCCAGATAGATTCCCGTCATACTATGCTGTCCAACAAGCGAAAAAAGAGTGTTATCCAGAAAGCATTGCTATAAGTGAGTCAGTGGCCAAAGTTACTCTTCAAGCCCTGATTAATCACACTGCTCAGCGATTAATTTACTTAGAAAAACGCAAGATTGGAACACTAAGCCCGAGTCAGATGTAGAATATTTCCCTAATTACGAAGTGGGGTTTTGATGGAAGTTCTGGACACAGTTCCTATAAGCAAGCTTTTAGCGATCCGGAAGCTACAGATTCCTCTGTATTCATTACTTCTATAGTCCCAATAAAATTGACATGTGAAGAATATGTTTTATGGCAGAACCCACGTCCCGGCTCAACTCGGTTTAGCAGACCTTTAAAAATTGAATTTATAAAGGAAACTTCAAGTGTCTCGCAGGCGGAGAATGAAAGAGTTAATGCAGAAATTAGTCAGTTAACTAAAACAGCTGTGGACATAGAAGGCAATGGTGTTGAAGTGAGCCACACATTAATACTTTCAATGATTGACGGTAAAGTGTGCAATGCAATCACAGAAACCACATCAACTCGCACATGCTATTTATGCGGCTCAACGAGCAAGCAATTTAATAACATAGATAATATGTTACATAAAGCTGTGAAAACGGAAAATTTGAGGTTCGGACTTTCAACCTTGCATGGATGGATACGCTTTTTTGAATGTCTTTTACATGTATCTTATAAATTACCCATTAAAAGATGGCAAGCAAGGTCGGTCGAGGACAAAGATATTGTTGACAATAATAAAACCCGTATTCAAAACGAATTTAAAACTAGTCGATGTTCCGAAGCCTGGATTTGGAAGTTCGAATGATGGTAATACTGCTCGGAGATTTTTTAAAAATGCTGAGAAGTCTGCAGAAATTACACACTTAGATGTGGATTTAATAAAAGAAATGCACACCATTTTGATCGTAGTTTCATCCAATGAAGAAATTGAAATAGAAAAATTTAGAGAATTCGCAATAAAAACGGCTAGACATTTTGTGAAGCTATATCCGTGGTATAATATGCCTCCAACTCTGCACAAATTTTTTATTCATGGTCCGGAAATAATAAGCCACGCTTTGCTACCTATTGGCCAATTAACTGAGGAAGCACAGGAAGCTCGAAATAAGGATTTTAGGCATTTCCGAGAACACAATTCCAGAAAAGCTAGTCGCGAAAAATCAAACCAGGATGTTTTCAATAGATTGCTTGTAAGCTCGGATCCTATTATTTCCAGTTATTTCAAAACTCTTCAAAAAAATTGAAAAAATGCCAGAGTCGGCTTTAGCTCTTATAAAAAGTCTTCCCTGTCCTAAAAATAAATATTCGACGATTTTTGACTGGTCTGACAGTAGCGATGAAGATGAAAATGAATAAAAAATTGAAATTATAATTTAAATTGGTTTTATTTTGCTGAAAATATAAATATAAACGGAATATGTTATCGAGATATAATCAAAAACGTGATTTATACCCATTTTTTTTAAATTATGCAATATTTTCTTGACAGAAATTACAAGAATAAGAATTAAGAAATTACAAAACAATTAAAAAAAAACCTAAACATTGACGTAAATATATAAATAATGACTTAATCCAAATTTACATAAAAAATATGAAATAGAACCGATATATTCCCTTTTGTACTAAGCGTTTATATGGAAGCTATAAGATGTAGTTGCCCGATTTGAGTAATTTTTTTAGAACTTAGAACCCTGTAAGTAATTTATTTATATTTTTTTTCTTAAAAAAAACAATTTTTTTTTTCTTAAAAATTTTTTACAACAAAAAAATTTCACTAAAAAAATGTACCTTATGATGTTTTTTTACATATTTAATTGCCTTTAACAATACCCCATCAAAAGATATTCGCTATAGGGCTCCGCTGATTTAAGGCAGACTTTTGGCTTTTTCGCCCCACTGTGCGATGGCTTGGTCGTCGGCGGCGGCGTGGGCGGTGTAGAGTTAAAATAGAAACGGCGGCGGCGGCGGCAGCTAAGCCGTCGAATTTGTTGGCGGCCGGCGGCGTACGTAGTAAAAACAAAATATTTTTTTAAATACAAATTTCCTTAGTTTTTCCTTACATTTTCCCTACATTAAATAAAAAAATTAAACAGAGTTCTTCTGCGAAATCATTATCTTCATTTTTTTAATTTTTAAACTAAACAAAAGAGAACGCCTTCCTTATAAAAACTACTATATAAAAGGCGATTCAGCATCCTTCACCAATATTTTCAAATTTTGTTCTGCCAGTCTGACGTCATTGCCTGCACATATGTATGTATGTATGTTCTGCTGGCGCACTTTGCAAAGGTCGTACATGTATGTATGTATGTATGTCCTGCTGTCGCACTTTAAGTGTGATCGCGCAAGGGAAAAATTAAAATACCACAGACATTTAAAATGCGCGGTTTAAAAATCGATTATATCCCAAATCTTTTCTTTTGCCCCTTTTTTTTAGGTAAACGTTAAATTTAAAATATCGGTAGACTTACAGAAATCCCATTAAGCTGATTTTTACAGTCGAAATTTTCCTTAAATTTGCTTTTATTTTTATGATGCAAAAAACTGATCAGCAAACTATTTATTAGTTTTTAAACGTTGAGATATTGACAAATGGTTGATTTGTAAAAAACATTATTTCGCTCCGTTGCACACACACATGGGCGAAATATATAAATAAGCCACAAAATGATTTTTTATAAGCACAATCCCTAGATATGTGCCTGTGTGTGCATTGCAGCTGACTAAGGAAGTTAGATTCGCTTAAATTCAAATTAATGATAATACTGATATTCCTTTGCTTAAAGAATATTGCATTTACATTTCCGCAACAGATCTAAGAAATTTTCGTACAGATTTACGTGTTTTAAAATTCAAATCACATTGAAAATATTAAAAAAAACGAAATATTCAAATCAATTGATTCTCTTACCCTTCCTTACACGTGCCTCATATTGTTTAAACAAATGGAAATGTTTAAACAATTTGATTCACGGCATCCCCTTCCACCTGCCTTCCTTATCGAGTATTACTATAAAAGAGTAGATGTAGATTTGCGTCATGTTCCCCCAGCCCAAACCAAAAGACCCAAAATTCTGGAAAAATTG
>JBAMCF010000677.1:0-82692 GCA_037075285.1 Drosophila lutescens
CGGCTGTCATAGCGATAGCCCTGGGTCATCAATTTTCAATGGGAACAGGACGATGCCAAAACGAAATTCGAATTTTAAATGAGCCATGAACCAGAAATAGAATAAAATTTGTCTGATATCGGACTAAAGATAGCCAGCTAGAATAAACCTACAGTTAGAGAAATAGCTCCTATTCTAAGTCTCAAAGAAATAAAAAGAGAATATTTTCAAATGAATAATTCAGCCATTCTTTTAATAGGCAATGAGCGGAATTGATTGTAATTTATACGATTTAATATCTTAGGCGTAAACTTTTGCAAATTGCATTTCCCTGGTGTATTGGCCATTAGCTATGCACAAGTCTGTGGGCGTAGGTGGAACTGGCCACGCCCACTTTGGGCATCTGGAATCGCACGTTAACAGGCAAAAGCAATTACAAGTTTGGGTGCGTGTAATCTATTATTCCGCTGAAAGTGGTAATTCCGGTCAGTAAATAATACGCACGCCTTCGCCGAAGCCAACAAAAGTGTTCCACAGATTTGTTTGGGTGTATATATGGTTGGTTGGCAGTAGGGCGATTGGATTTTAAGCCACCGAAAACAGACAACAGAAGGCAGGCAAGAAATGAAGGCCCAGAGCTCAACCGTCTATAATTCCTGACTAAAAGCCCATAAATCCATGGGGCCGCTGCTTACATATGCGCCATTTCACACCGTTACCGTTAGGCACACACCAACACACACAACAGTACACACTAACACACCTACACACATTTACATAAGCTCCAACTATTGCCAGTTATCGGTGAAAATGGCATACGCCTTTCAACAAAATTGCTTTCCGCCTCTTTTTTCATCTCGCCAGCTCTTCTTCTTTACTCCCTTTTTCCCCTACACCCTTTATAAATATTAAATTTTACTATGGCTTAAAAATATTTCCCCTTCACTGTTGCATTTCCGTGTTTTTATCTGCTTCGCTGGCGAAAATATTAAACAAGATTTTACTGGTTGATTAATTTCCTTTTATTTCAAGCTCCGACGGCATTAAATTTGAATTTTAATTAAAATGGACGTTGCGAGCAATTTATGTTTATTATTCGACCTGAGCTCTATAAATAGTTGAGATAATCGGAATAAAAGTATCAGAAAAGTTTATTTATTTATGGCTTGCTTTATTTATAGCTAAAAAGAAAACACAATTATTTCTAAGCCTGAGATTAGCTAAACAAAATGTGTTTTCTTTGATTTAAATAGAAAAAAAATAAATAAGAAAGTCACAGGCTTAAAAAAATACTTTCTATGAATTTAATAAAAGATACAACCGCTTTAAAATGCTTTCTTAATTTTGTCTATTTTTTTGTTGGACCTTCTTTTGCTTGGTCATAAGATTAACTATAAATAACTATAATCAGAGGGACACAAACTCACTCGCCCACCCAAAAGGACCACGTTAACAGTTTTGACAGTTTTCAATTTCGGTGGCCGCACAAATTAAAATCGCTTTGACAACGGAACCGCCGACAAAGGACCAAAAGGACCAAAGGGCGCCATCTGAGACCGCCAGCCAAAAGGGGCAAGAGCCATGTATATTTGTCAAGTTTTGTGCACCATGAAAGGGCGAAAAACTGCTGTCTGGCATTGGCAAGGGGTCGGGGTCTTGGCCAAAAAATCGAAGGTTGAGCCGGGTTCGGAAGGTCGCACAAAAGCGGAGGGCTCTTTTGCCTATTCGTGCGATTTGTTTGTTTATTTGTCGGCCTGTCTCTGTTTGCTGTCATTGTAGTAGTTCTGGCCGCTGATTAGAATCGCACAAGCACAGATACAGATACAGTTACAGATACATTTACAGATACAGATACAAAATGCCGCCTGGTTTGGAGGTGTGCGCGCCATAAAAGTAAAAACGAAATGGCAAAACACATAAATACATTTGTACACAAACATGTATCTTCCTTTTATTGTTATTTAATATTTCTGTCGTTTTATGAAAATGTAGTTGTTGCCTCGCACACTTTTATTTTTTTTCTTTTTTGCAGACCGCAATTGTAATATTTTCTTCCTTTTTTGTGTGTTATTTTTGCGAACAGCTGCCGTCTGAGTGTCTGGCAAATCCATGCGAACATTTCGCGACATTATCTGGCACGCATGTGTCAACTGCCGACGACTCAGACACCCACACGCACACTCACACTCCTTTTCGCAACACACACACACACACACACTGCAAGAAGGTACAATAATAAAAACCAATAAAAGTGACAAATAAAAAGATTTATGTGAATTATATGTACGTTCGTGTGTAAGTGAGCAACTTATTTTCTTCCACTTTAACATGATTTTGTTGGAGGTTTTACTTCGGCGTTCGAGTTTTTGGTAGAACCACAAGTAACTATGGTAACTATTCAAGAACACTTTCTATAAGAGTAACTTATTACAAAACAAAAAAAGGAACACGTTCTCATCAAATAAGAATATGTGTTCAACAAGTCGAACGATTTGTTTCTTTAGAAATAATTCACATTAAATTATTATTTAATTCTAGTATATAGTTTCTATAAAGTGTTCAAATTAAATATATAATTTTTATACATTATTTTCATTGATTCCCAATTTTTATATGCTGAATATTTGAACAACAAAGTAATATTTTAAAGTGCACACAACCGGTGATGCCTTTAAATATTAAGAGATATTCCCATTTCCTTGAAATTCTTATTTTCTTGGCTGCTGTCACGCTTTTGGCCTTCATCCTGTGACATAAGAACCCACATGCGAAGCAACAAAGTGTAGGTGGCCCAATAACAATTCATTTACATATGAAATGTATAGGAAAACAAAAAACAACACATTTAATTGTCTGTGTGATTTATGCATATTATACAATATTTCGCCCACACAAACGTCACGAAAGGCCGCAGTACATTTTGGGAATTCCATTTAAAGAGTTCCCAAGGTCTAGATGTGTGATCTGCGATAGGCGAAACGGGCAGGCCCCACCAAAAAACAACAAGAAAATTAAATGGAAATAAAGCAAAAGTTGGGTGGCGGAATAAAACAAAGGGCCAGAGTGGAAAAACAAAACAATATGCAAAAGCGATTATATGGCATACTCGGAAAGGTGAGTGAGGTGAGTTGGCGAATGGGCTGGGTAATAAGCTTTCTAGGCCAGGCAGGAAGAACTTGATTGGTTAAGAAAGCTGTCCAGAGAGTTGGCCACATCGGAACAGATAAGCCGAGTTCAGCCGGAAGGAAGCTCCAAAGTAGGCCACACTCAGCCAGATATAAAAGTCAGGAGAGTGAAACTTAAAAACTGTGTTCTCAAGCAAACTTTAAGTCGCTGAAGTTAAACAAAGTTCACGGCCCTTAGCTTTGCTTCAACACTCGGCATCAATATCAATTTAGTCTCTCGTGTTACCACGCTTCTACGAATTGTCATTAGGAAATTTGTTTATTTTTCATTTTCAGAGAGAAAGCAAGTACAAACAAAGAAAAACCAGCAAGAAGACAAGAACGAGGATGCCTCCATCGATTTTCATTCTCCAGATGGGTAATGTTTTTCGTATGGGAAACTATAGAGGGCAATCACTTAACGAAATAAAATATTTTTATATAAATAAATTAAAACGGGGTTTTTAAAGCTTTTTAAATTTTATTTGTTAATTTCCTTTTTATTTCATTATACCCGTTACTCGTAGAGTAAAAGGGTATATTGTATTCGTGCAAAAGTATGTAACAGCTAGAAGGAAGCGTTTCCGACCCCATAAAGTATATATATTCTTGATCAGGATCACTAGCCGAGTCGATCTAGCCATGTCCGTCTGTCCGTCTGTCTGTCCGTCTGTCTGTCCGTCTGTCTGTATGAACGCTGAGATCTCGGAAACTATAAAAGCTAGAAGATTGGCATTTTGCCTGCAGATTCTAGGAGTTCCTACGCAGCGCAAGTTTGTTTCAAAAAGGTGCCACGCCCCCTCTAACGCCCACAATCGCTTATATACGATTTTAAAAATTTCAATATTTCGGAAAAGTAAAAATGCAGTTTTATTGTGTTTATCAATACCTATCGAAATGTAGAAGACATTTTTCAAATCGGACCATTCATTAAAAAGTTATACGCAATCAAAATTGTTTATATATCTATCTCCCTCGCACTCCCTTTAGCCCCAATAGATAGTCGGGACACCAACCCGAGTACAGCGTTCGCACTCCCTTTAGCTGAGTGACGGGTATTAGATAGTCGGGACACCAACCCGACTATAGCGTTCTCTCTTGTTTTTGATTTGTATTGTTGATATTTATTTTATATTTATCTTTGCTAAAAAGTTGAAACATATTTACCTAACTTTTGTTGGTATTTCTTTGGGCCACAGTTGCTTGTCAGTATGGCAACCGGAAACGGAAATGTCGCCATTTTTCTGCTTGTTTATTTTTCAATTCATTATAATGTGCGATTTGATTAAAAATCGACAATTGCGGATATGAAATGTTTTTTTTCTTCTTTATGAAGATTATTTCTATAAAACAATTTCCTTTTATTGTATTGCGTTGCCTAGACTGCAAGTCAAATAATATATTTCAAAGTATCCAACACCCATCAGCGATCAGTGAGGCACTCACCAACCAGAAAGCCCTTAAACAAACCATTAAGCACCGAGGCTTGTTTACCCGCGGAATTCACCAGACATCGGCCAACGAAGGCCCTTAATGAGCCCCATTATTTCGTCATAAAGTTCAAGCGACCGCAGAAGAAACAGACCCAGCACTTAGACTTAGTTACGAAAACCTAAAGAACGGCGGTCGATACAATTGTACATCCTTTATTTGTCTCAAGCTGTCGCTGTCATAAAATCAGAACCATGAAAAACGACAGTATTGAAGGGAGGAGCCCCGGAATAAAATATGGACGACGAGACACCACGGAAGGACAAGGAAAAACACTTAAAACGAGAACAAATAAAAGCACAAACCAAATTAATTGCTCCACATGGCATACAATATAGAGATATAGGATATAGGATACGAGTAACATGCGATATTGATGATAATAAAAGCCATAATGGCGAAGCCACAACACAGCCCAAGGCAAAGACAAAGCCGAACGAAGAGAAAATTCGATTGTCGCCCTCGATTTTTCCGCCGCCACTGTCATAAACTCAACTTAATTTGAGACAAATGCGGCTAATGACGTCGACAACAGCAAATAAGTTCAATTGTGGCAGACGGTCTGTGAAAATGTCCTGGCTCAGACGGGCAAGTGTCTGCTAAGAGATTTCTGACAACTTAACTCAAAGCCAGCGAAGTAACTTGAGACATTCTTATACCTGATAATTATTTCGGAGGTGAAGTATATGGTTTGTATCTGGAAGTTTGTAATTTCGGCTTTAACAAGTTCATTTTGTAGATTTTTTTCTTTAATTTGAAATCACTTACGACTGTAATATTTTTTAAAACTGACTCTCACGTAAAACAATACATATTCACATGCAACTTAGAAATAACTCATTGTTGTCCCCCCGAAAGTGTAAGCAAAGTTGTATCTTGGCTAAACTTATGACTCCCATAACTTCTGCAAGTCTGCATTTTCTCCAAGGAATGGCTTCGGTTCTAGCCTTCCAGACACATAAGTACAATAAACTCTTAACTTTTGCGCTAATTTCAGCTGTGAATACGAAGGCTCTAGCTCTATTCTGTGTGCTTTGCTCTGTGCTTAAATTAAGAGTGTTTAAGTTCTGAAAACAATCCGAAATAAATTCATTTCTGTCGCTAGGCGTAGACAAACAAAAGCATGCAACAAAAAACTGGCAGGCAACTTTATTTGCCAGCAGAAACACACAAATAATACAAGACAAACAGAAACAGAAACAAAAACAGAGCTAAACAAAGGCAAAGTTGGGTGGGGGAAATTTCCCATATGCTTGGAGGGAGTAAGCTTATGTTGGAAAAGCGATGGAAAAAACTGAAACTGCTGTTGAGATTAAATTAAATTGTTTGATTTGAAAAGGAAGTTGACGTGCGACTTAAGCTTTATGTGTTTCCACTCTATCAAAGATGGGGAATGAGTTTAACGTTAAATGTCAATAAATAAAAGGGGCCATTAGGCATCGTAATTGACCAGAATTATCGGTGATGGAAGAATGGGGGAAATGCATTGATCAAAAAGATTAGACTGTTTAAGAATAGGGGGTTGCTCAGTCTCTTATATTTGCCGTACTATGAATAATAGAACAAACAAGAATTATAATTCGATAAGAGCTTATACAAAACAGATACATTTTTTTTCAAATTTATTAATCATAAAATAAAAGAAAATACATTTGTAATCAAACGAACAGCTTTCAAATTCATGTTGCAAGTCCAAATTGCTAAATATATGGATAAGCCCATCTATAAATATACACTATTTTCTCCCCATAAATTTATGAAATAATTTAAATTTAATTGGTAGAATTTGTATATCCTTGTGCCAAATAGTTTACTTATTTCTACCTATATTTGTGGATAACTCAATACGCAAAGCCCTTTTATGTACATTTCGAGGGTTCCACATATATTTACAAATGTATACACTTTTGTATGTGGTCAGGATCACCCACAAGTCTGCTTGGTTTTTCCCACCTGGCTTTCCCCTTAGAATGCAGCTCAGAATGCATCTATTTGGCATCTACAGCACTCCAACATGGCTAACAATTCGATGGCCCTGTTCGCTGCGGTTCACCCCCAACCCTTCGCCACCCTTCGCCCCCATCGACTCCATTCAATGCCAGTCAAAGCGGTTCGCTTTTACACGTTTTCATAACTTTTTATGGATTCGCCTGTCATGGTATTTTGCTGCAGACCTCTTCCCCTTTTATTGCTGCATGATTTTTTCTATATTTTATTTGTTTATTTTTTATTCGCTGCTTCTGTTTCTACTCAGCTTTTTATGATGATGTTTTGCTTGTTCTGTTCTGGTTTTGGTATGGGTTTGGGTTTGGGTTTGGGTTCTGAGGGGGCGTGGTCTGGCCTGGAAGTTGGTTTGTTGTGTTGGCATGTAAAATATTTGTATAAAGTGCATTTATAACCATTTTATTATTTGTTTGCATTTATTGCAAGTGCCAAACGTGTCGGTTCGGGGTTCATTGCGAGGGACATAGGACGAAGGACGAAGGACAAAGGGCGAAGGGCTTAGCACTCTCTGCTCGACCCGGTCAATTCTGTTGAATTATTTTGTTTAAATAATGGCTCGGCCAGGGCTTATGACTCGTTCGGCTTAGCACATTGGAAAATTGGTGACTTTATTACTGAATACTTGTATGGAAAACAAACAAAAACTGCAATCGATCAAAAACTCTATTTGGTGGACAAAGCAAATTGAATTGCATTGCATGGCATTGTAATTTATTAAGCTCATATTAGTTATTTAGCTGCACTTTGAATTCGAAAACCACAGGGTGATGCATTTATTATAAAGTGTGCTGGGTAAATATTTTATATTTATGTTCACAATTCTGTTAAAACATAACATTTATTATCAATAATGGGTTGTATAATATTTATTGTGGCACATAATTGAAAAAATTAAAAACCTTGAGAAGTAAAAAGATAAATCCTGCCTGCAGGATTCATATTTTTCTTTAATCAAATACCTCAAAATTTCTATGAATTGAGAGATAGGCCCTTAAAGGGATTTACTCACTTAGCCTACGCAAAATCACGCTTTCCACAATCAAAATTCCATTATGACTTTCTCCCCAACAATCCAATTTGTCTGTAACGTAACAAGCTGCAAAAGTGCCACCTTTACCTTCTTCAGTTGCCCGGCTACCAAAATTTACTATCCAAATAAGTAGGCAACACTTTCCGCTACGCTGCGAGGGAAGTCAGCCCACAAATGACTTCGGAATGACAGCAATTGCAGGAGAAACACGCGCGTTTTAAAATCATCCACATTATCATCAGCATTATGGCAGTTATGCGGCCCTTTTCAGCCAGATCTGGCCTTATTTACCCGCCACCGACTCTGACTCTCGACGACTCTTCTAACGCCCACGAAGTCGCCGGCGGCGGCTGTTGCTGCCAGTCATTCATTAGGCGACACAAAATGGGACAGAAATGTGCAAAGTAGGATGCCGGGGAGCGAGAAAAAAGAAAATATATGTACGGTATCTGGAACAGCAGAGAACATCAAATCAAATTACATGGCAACGGTGGCAGGAACACGGTTGCTTAAAAATCTTCACCATTCGCCCGGCAAATGTTTCAAATGCTTCACTGGAGACTAGAGGTGGTACTAAAAAAATTGGTCTAATTTCGGAAAAATGTAATATTCTAATATTATAAAAAGCCACTAGAAATACAACATTATAAAACGTAAATCTGTATTTATACCAATTTTTTAAATAAACTGAAAATAATAAATATATTTAGTATTCCTAAATACCCTTGAACTAAAATGCTTTAAAAAGATTGCTTTATGATTTCAAAATAATCTTAATCCCAAAGACGGAATATCGTTCAAGTGAAGTTACTTATTATAGTTATGAGAAAGACCATCTCCAGATGGCAACTGTTCTGCGAGTTGGCTGGCTGTCTATCTTGTCGCTGTCTGACTGTCTGATGCGGAATTCAGCAATGTTCCTGCAGCTGCTTCATTTATTTAATTATTTCCGAGTGGGACTTCCCCGCTCTACAGACTCACTCTCTCCCTCTATCTCCCTCCCTCTTCCACAGTCGCAGCGGGAAGCCTTTCCATCTTTGTGCTGCCATCTCGCTCACTTTGTGCAATTTACTTTATTGTTATATTTTCGCTTTCTGCGTTGTTCTGCTCAGTGTTTTTGGTGCTGTACAAACATCTGATTGTTTACCGGAAATTGCTGAAATTAGTTTTCGACGACTATCGAGCCAATGGCATAATTGTGTGAAATCACAGACGAGCACTTAGCCGGCACTGATTAAAGTGCTTTCCCACACCAACAGAGCTGTGCACACATAAGTTTTTCTCAGTGCAGCTATAAAGACATGTGTGTATCTGTGTGTGCGGGCATTGAAAAGCCATAAAAACGAAAATACGCAGCTCAAACAATTTTTTTTCTAGCGCCGCCCGGGCTGAGTTCCTTTTTATGACGCATTGATTTTATGATTTTTAGCACCCAACGGTGTAAAACTTGACAGCCGTGTCCTGCGAGAAAAAAAAGAGTGAAGAAGTGGAAAAGAAAGCCTTCGAGCACTTAGGAGATGTGCCGAAGGATTTCCAAGGGATTCAACCGGAGCTTAGGCATCGAAACGGTCGCTACAATGTCCTGTGCGGGGATTTTCGCTTCGCTCACCGGTTTCGAGTCCTTATTGTGATGTGAGGTCCTGATACCTTGGACCAAAGTCCAATTAAAAGTCTCTCAATCTTGAAGTACCTCCAAGAACTTTAAAATTAAATTTTTTTAATAATAAATTGTGACTTATCAATAAGACAACATATATTTCTAAGGATGAACAAAAATTCCAAAATTTAAAATATTTAAAAAAACGTTAAAAACTTTTTTTCAATAATGGAATGACGGAATATTCAATATTAGGTACATGTATATCTGACTTGAATTTTTTTTCTATACTCTAAAATGTTTACTTCACTTGTTTTTTTTAGTTGGACTTCCACTTTCCAGTTCATTTAACCACACGTCGCTGGCAAGCCCTTGCTTTGGCTCCAATCTCAGCGCATCCAGGCGTTCGCCTCAACGGAGATCCGAATCCTTACCCCCTTGAATACCCCCCTCCGCATCCTAGACAGCCAACCATTTGCTTAGCTCTTGGGCAAAGTCCCGAAACACATGCTCCCCAAGTTGCGCAACAACATAACATCATCCATCAAACTCGTTTTATATGGAAAACGAGGCGAACTACAAACAATTTTTATGGTAACTCAGGCCAGTGCCTTAACCCTTTGGCGACTTGGTAGGGCTGCGTTTAAATGCCGCAACTTTAACACATAAATGGCTCAACTGCTGCAGGTCCAGGTCTCTACTGTATGCGACTTCCCCTCACATAAGTATATAACAGGCCACCCACTTCGATCCACTCCACTCCTATGCCAACTGTCTAACTCTTGTGGCCCCTTGTTCAATAGCCACGTTTTGTTTTGATTTTTTCGACAGCAGCAAAACAATTTTTTATACATGTTACTAGTTTGTTTTACGTTCGGATTTCTTGTTTTTTCAGGATTTTTGGTTTTACGAGCACTTTTGATGGGCTGGCAATAGGTGTCGAAGGGAAATGGGGTGAATTAGTTGATTGTATATTCATTCCTATGTTTTTATCAACTATGCTTTATTTTTGAACCTTTCAGATATTCGTAGATTTATGTTTTAATGTTATGTATTTCCTTCCATATCCCATAAGGTATCCCTTGTGCGATTCCCCATCTTCCTTCTGTAAACAAGATTTTATTTGTATTTTTTATTTGCTATTGAAGCGTGTCTCATGCAGAGTAAACGGGTTGAAGGACTCATGTGTGGGTACGCGAGTCACGCACGAGAGATTTCTGAGTTGCCGGCACACCCAGAGCAGACCCACTCATCCCTCATGCCGCATCCTCCATCCTCAGTCCTGTTCGGGAATCCTCACCGTGCCCACCTCACCGGTCCGGTGATTCATCACGAACTGCTTCCGGTTGGCACAGCGCAAATATTTTCATAATTCGCTAACTAAGCCAAAAGCCGCAAAAACTGCATGCCGCAAACCGAACCGAAAATCAATAAGTTTGGCGTACGTGTTACGCTCTAATGCTCCACGGGGGCGTGGCTGTTGGCCAGAAGAATATAGACCATGCGGTAGAGACCATGAGGAGCAGAGCGGTGCTCATAGCTCCGGGCGGATTTGTGTCCACAAACTTTTGCTTTTGCTATGTTTTTTCGGAGTGAGTGAGCTCAAGCTGTCGATAACTTCATCAATGTGAAGAGGCAGGACCAAAAAAAATATACAAGAAAGTTTTCCGATTTTTGGCCAAGAGGGGTAGGGAGGGATAGCCACGTGTTGGCCATTGGAGAGTTGATAATACAACAAACTGAGGCATGCCACTTATTAATGGGCCCTTGGCCGCAGATCCGAAGAGATGCCTCTGCATCTCCGAGGGCTCATCGCATCATCATCGTGGCTCATCATAACAAAAGCTTATCGAAGTAACTTTTCCAATAATAGGCTCAAATGAATATGATTTGCAATGAGCCCTTGGCCCAGCTCGTTGCTAACTTTTTGGCCCGCTGATATATGTTTGGGCCAATTCGATTAGCGTTTTAAGTCGGTTGAGCAGTCGACTTAAGCCCTGCCAGAAAGTATTCATAACGAAGACAAGATCAAGGGCAAAACAAAAAGTCTTAAATTATTTGAAAATAAATGGGAGAGAAATAAATAAATATATTAATAAATGAAAACAAGTATATTAGAATAAAAGTCTAGGAATAATACGAAAAACTACAACTTTATCAACAACGCCTTTAACCAATGCAATTCTAACCAAAGTTTAAGCTCAAAACTATGATAAATCCTAAACTAACACCTCAAGCCCTGGCCTTGCATTATCCAGGGAGATAAAGGAATGTCGGAAATTCCATTCGTTGTGACAGCAATCTGGACTTAGGACTTGTTTACCCTGGCCAAGCTAACAAGCCAGGTAAATAGAGGAGCGTGGGGCCAAAAACATCAGTACGAGTCTCATTAAGTGCCCCACAGTCCTCAATACACAAAATACAGGGCTCCGAGTACTTTTCCCCCACCCCCACCCCAAAGGATCCCAGATCCCGGGAGCAGGACATTGTCAACATTTCGTGCAGCAGTCAAAATTGTCTGGCAGGAAATGAATTTACTTTTGGGGCAGGGCAGGGACACCAGGTACAGGAAGCTCGCTGTCATAGTTGCTGCCATAATTATCTTGTTTACAAGGTGAAGGTGCCAGGCCTCCCAAAAATGGGACTCCAAAAAACCAAGAGCAAATTGTGGCCGTAACCAGTGGCAGTCGTTTGCTGGATGTGCCTTTAAATTTATGACTGCACAACACATTGGGTATATTAATTTGAATATGATTGCCCCTGGGTAGCGACGAGGAAGCTCAGCCAGTTCATAATATCAAGTAAACACAGCCAGATATATACGAAAATAAATTCAGATGTGAGCGAAGGGAGAGGCGGAGGAATCTCGGCATGTTAGTGTGCCCATTAAATATTTGTATTGCAGATTAGTAAAGTGGACAATTTTGTTGCTGCCTTCAGCCAGGCCGTCATTAATTACAGTTTTCACTCCCGCCTGGATATTCCTGGAGAGAGATAAAAACCTGGAATCTTGTGGGTGGGCTTAGGAATCTTAAGGCTATGCCCTGACAATTATTAATCGTGTTCGCCTGTCGCCTGGTTTCATGAGAAAATTCCTGGCCCCAGGATTGTTGTTTATTAGAACGAAGCCAAACGAGGAGGTCAGGTGTAGTACATGTTGATTAATAAAATTAATTTCATTTTCATTATAAATAAAATATTAAACATCAAAATAATATGGAATTTTATCAATAGTTTATAGATAAAAGACTCAGGAAATAAAAAACATAAAAACGTAAGAACCATCATGATTCATAATATTAAATATTAGGCATTTAGAAAAGTTTCCAGCAGGTTCTTAGACATTCTATTGAGCAATCTGATACAAATCATCCAATGATAACCCCTTTTTCGACACAATAAAGTTCGCAGATAGGCAGACCCACACACTGGCACTCCCAAAAACTGCAATTTAGACCCAAAAGAGACATCAAACCATTTGTGTCTCCATTTGTGGGGCCCAATCAATTTGCAGCAAAGTGAACTCGAATAGAGTCAACAATCATTTGGCCAACGATGTCTGGGCTCTTTGCCCGATTCCCAGGCACATTTGTCATTTGAATTAACTGAAAAACTCAAGCTGCTTTCACTGCTCCCCGAGCAAATTTATCATTGCCTAATTTCGGGCACTCAAAGCGTTTTTCCAGCGCTTTTCGTCAAAAACTAAGCCAGTCTGGCACACGTCAAGTGGTTGGGCGGAAAATAGGAGACGGCCTGGAGAACGGGGTAAACGAGAACCCTTCAGTGAGTTCATTAGCCCCCAAATGGGTTGAAATAATGCGACGGGGGAAAAAAGACCGCTGAAAGCAAATGCAAAGAAAATACAAATTAATAGCAAATTAATGAAATGTAGGGAGTCGCCGGGAGGAGAAGCAGGAGGAGAAGCAGAAGTAGGAGGAGGACAGCATGGTGAGTGGATAAAGTTGAGGCCAAGAATCAGCCAACCCGAAAAACGGTGCACAGAGCAAGAACTGGAAAATGTGTCAAGCCAATGTCCGCTGACTCTTCATGTTCCCTTACCAACGACACTGAAAAAAAATCTTAAATTTGTTAAAAAACAGCTATGTTACACTATTTAATAAGTAAACAAATGGAATAAAAATATTTATATCAATGTATTTAAGTTCCAATAAAGATATTTCGAAAAATTAAAATTCTACTTGTAACTTGTATATATTAGACTCATTTTTTCGCTGTGCAGCAGGCCACGATCTACTGCAAGAATTTGCAGTAATTAAACAATTTCTGCAACCCTTCAGGGCAAACATGAGGGCGAGGTGGAAGGGGGCTACTCAGCTCGTTCATTACGGCAATTTTTCAGCTCAAGAGTTGCATTTTGTTTGCGCTAATATCCGGTAGGGGGCTCCCAACCCCTAGCAAAACCCCCTCGACAATTTTCCTAAGCTTCCCCTGCTTTTACGACGCTCTCAAATGTTATGAGTGCCAGCAAATTAGCTGAAATTACCGCCACGAGAAGGGGGCAGAATGGCAAAATGACGCTCTTAATTGTTAAAGCGAAGTGCATTTTCCTTTTCCCTCCACTTAAAGTGAAGGAGAAACTTAGGGCAATAAGGGGAAGCAGGAGCTCACCTTGATCCTTCAAGGCTCTCAGAGCCAAGACTCAAACAAATTGGGAGCCCGTCATTTCGTGACACCGAAACCTGCCACATTAATTTTCCGCCAGTAAATCTAGGCCAAGACAATGAACGACCGGCTTCGGAGAAAAAAGAGAGATTGAATTAGACAGGATACAAAGGCAAACAAATGCGGCCAGCGCCTAAACAAAGACGCCATCTATTTAGCTTGGCCAAAAGAGGACATCTTCGTTCAAGGATAATAGAAATCAAACAAGCCAAACAAAATGAGAGCATCCCAAACACAGACTAACCACACAGAAGAGCGGGAAAGATGGGAAGCCCACACATGAGGCTAAAAGGCACACCCTCATTTTCCCCAAAAAAATGTGACCTTGAAGCGAATATCTTTAAGCTTGGCCAGTTTAAGAAGTTTAACCCGCAAGAAATATTTCTATTATGATTGAAAGATTAAGTGAAAGCAATAGCACTAATATTGTATCGTTTGAAACTATATTTTGATTTAAAAAAATATTTGTTAATATTGAAAAGTCAAAGCAAAAATCAAAGACAAAACATTAAGATAAAAATCTCGGTCTTCAAACATATCACAAATATATATATTTTACTTAATAAATAGAGCAGCCACTAGAGAACAAAACAAAATGTAAAACCCGAAGCAAACAAGGAATAGAATCAATTGTTTGAATACATTTTGTGCAAACGAAATTGTCTGGGGATTTTATTTTAAATTTATTATTCCTTGCATCTTGATGATATTGTCCATTACTTCGCAGGAAACTTCTTGATGTTTTCCCATTGAAGCCACCGCCTTTCCTCACTAACTTGTTCACCTGCCTCAATCCTTTTCCTCGTAATTGAATGCCATTAGGCGAGGCTTATGGCCTGAAACCCCGCTGATATAAGCGCGTATTTCGCTTGGAACAATCCCCAGCTGGGCGGAGACATCACTCACTCACTCATTCACTCGACGGCAATGCGATTACATAAATGTCACATGGACCGTGGGGCATAATCAGCTGGAGCAGGCAATGAACCGTTACGCACAGGACAAGCCAAGCCAAACCGAGAGTGAGTGAAAGTGAGAGTGAGACGGCGGAAAGAAAGCAAACAAAATGCGCTAGCCATCAATCAAAATGATCATTCCAATGGCAAATGCCCAACAAAAAATGTTACGGAAGCGGAAACGGAAACGGAAGCAGAAGCATAACGAGCCCGTGTACGAAGAATGTTTAAGGTAAGCCAAACAATGGCCGAAAAAAGGAAATGCCTTCGGTAAACGTTTAGCATGTGTGTTTGGCTGTGCTGGTGACAATAAACAAACTGGCAAACAAATAGACGGCCTACAACTTTGTTTACACAAACACTTTGGCAAAATGTCGGCCACATTGCGTATACGCCACCGACAACCGAAACAACCGCACATAGCAGGCCAAACCTGCGCCCCCCACGCCCCCTGACCCTCACTCACTCGCCACTCCATGGGCGGGGCAGAAGGGGCGGCTTTGTTGCTGTTGTTGCTTGAGTATTTACGGCCTTGGTGGTAAAATGAAACACACTCCAGGCAGTCGGGCAGCATCCACCTACAAACAAACAACTCAACCCAGTCCACGTAACCCGCCACGATTTGGAGACAGAGGAAAGCGCGACTGTTGTGGCTTGGGTGGTGGGTTATGTAGTTTTAAAACATATTGAAATGTATTTAATAACTGCCTTTTATTTGTTATCCCGTAGTGGAAAACATTTTGATACTTATTAATTAAGAAAATTATATTTGTCGGATCAATTTTGCCAATGTACCTATTATTTTTGGGCCATAACTCATCTACTTAAAAAATGAGTTACTGCAAAATGGACATTTCTGAAAATAAAAAGGAATTCAGAACAGAAATTCCATAAAATTCCAAATAATATAATAGATCTAGATTTCTAATAAAACTAATTAAACTTTTGAGTCTGGGTATTTCGAGTTGTAAAAGCATTACTTATCTTTATATTTATCTACAGTTTTAAATCATTGTTAAAATTAAAATTTTAACAATTTTTTACCTTTTTTTAAATATTTGATGTAAAAACAAGAGAGAACGTTATAGTCGGGTGCCCCGACTATCAGATACCCGTTACTCAGGTAAAGGGAGTGCGAGGGAGATAGAAGCTTTGATCACGCATAACTTTTTAACGAATGGTCCGATTTAAAAAATTTCTTCTACATTTCGATAGGTATTGATAAACACAATAAAACTGCATTTTTACTTTTACGAAATATTTAAATTTTTAAAATCGTATATAAGCGATTGTGGGCGTTAGAGGGGGCGTGGCACCTTCTTGAAACAAACTTGCGCTGCGTAGGAACTCCAAGAATCTTCATGCCAAATACCAATCCTCTAGCTTTTATAGTTTCCGAGATCTCAGCGTTCATACGGAAAGACAGACGGACAGACGTACATGCCTATATCGACTCGGCTAGTGACCCTGATCAAGAATATATATACTTTATAGGGTCGGAAACGCTTCCTTCTAGCTGTTACATACTTTTGCACGAATACAATATATAATAATATAAATATTAAATTGTAACTAAAAATGTATTGAACTTTTAAAACAATTTCAATAAATCTAAATCAAATAATTTTATATCTAAAAAAAATTTATTTTAAAAGTATACCTACATAAAAAAATAAATTTTATTTATTTATCTGTGAAGTTCTGGATCCACCCGTGCCATATGTAAATGTGGCTTACTTACGCCTCACACGCACACTTATGCACGGACAATTGCTGGCAGCCATGAACCATGAGCTCCATGAGCACCATGAGTTCCCTGAGCCCTCCAGCAGCCATCGCATCGCATGTGTGACAACTCAACTCAAAGGAATTTATAATATGCAGCTAATTTATCATTCCCTTTTGCCCCAGCTGCGGGTTAAGGCAAAAAACAAGCGGGGAACTATAGAAAACAACTAGATTTTCCATACCAGAAGAATAAAATGACACCGTAAACAATGAGCATTAAGGAAACTCAACAGTAAAGTGCTGATAATTTGTGGCTTGGCCACCACAGACAAGTCGAGTTATCCCACTTTTAGAGCTCCGCTGATGATTCGCTCTCGGCGAGTTTTTGTGGCTCGTTTTATGGCAAACTATAATTCTGGCCGCTGCTGGTGTTAGCCAGCTCCATAAAAGAGCCAAAGCTGGAAAACTGGAAACCAGCGAAACTAAAACCAATAGTAGGAAAACTCATTAAAAGAGTACGGCGAGCGGGGGCCGAAATGTGCCGCTTGTGTTTTGCT
Organism: Drosophila lutescens; assembly: GCA_037075285.1. Classification (NCBI taxonomy): domain Eukaryota; kingdom Metazoa; phylum Arthropoda; class Insecta; order Diptera; family Drosophilidae; genus Drosophila; species Drosophila lutescens. The sequence continues at coordinate 17,190 of JBAMCF010000677.1, forward strand.
CTATGCTTCGTTGTTAGTTCGCAAATAAAAGAATTTCCACCAAAAGTGCTATGGCAACAAGGAAAAATGCAGCTCACCGCAAAAATACAATAACTCATTCAAAGCCCAATTTGTTTCCGGCCTGTTTCCCCAACGAATTAATTATGATATCAGCATAACAATTTGCATAACCTCAAAATGAAAGCCAGACATGCACACAACGCCCAACCGAACTCGAATACAATACCATACAATGGGATGCGTTTGGCTGGGGATGTGGATAGGGAGCAGGAGCAGGAAAATGGGGAGCCCGCAAATGAAATAAAGCTCGTTTTCCCAAATGCCATATCAGCTCAGCAGATGTATAGGCAAAGATACAATGCTCGTATAACAACGAGGCCCAACTTCGAGCCCAATCTCCAACGGTTCGGCATCGCACAATATGAAAACATTCAGCAAATAGTTAGTGGGCGATACCCTGAAAATTTCAAAAGGTATAAAACATGTTTCACAAATATTTATTTATTTTAATAATAATTATTACAAATATTTCCGAATTTTTTCTAATTGTGTTATAATGTTGAAATATATTTTTTTTAAATAATATAATAGATCCCCTAGCTGTACATCCCCTTCAATCCGAATCCCCTTAGTCTCCATTTACTTGATTTTTTTACACCCAATCTCAATGCGCCAGTGTGTCTCTCTTGGCCTGATGAAATTGCATAATCACTTCCAGTTGTTGCACAATTATTGAAATGTCTGCTGTGCGTGAGTGTGTGTGCGAGTGCGACCCTTTGGGGGTTGAAAAGGAGGAAGGACCAAAATGGGTGTGGGGGAAAATCAACGGGGGCGTGGGAAAAGCTACAAGGGGCTGGGAAGCCCAACGAGGCGTAAAATTCAGTGAACGAGTGTTGCAAACAAAATGCCAGCAACATCAGCAGCTTCACCGCAAATGTTGTCCGGAAATCCCTAAATTATATAATCGACACACCACTTAATTGTTTAGCTCTTGTCCCCAAGGAGTAACACTAATATGCCGATTACATTTCGCCAGCCAATGAAAAATTAAGTGACCTGCAGCGATGGCACTATGAATGGAAAAACGAAGACCAAGAATGCAATGAAATATGGAATAAACTATTATTCAGCATGTCGAAAAACTGAAAATCTCATTTCATCGACAGCGAAATAAAGGGAAAACGACAGCCGACATTGACAAGCCAAAGACAGAGCCCATTGAAGCGGGGGAGTAGAGAACTTGGCACAAAAAGGCAAAACCTGTCAGTTCCAGTTAGCCATTCAAGAGTCCCGGCCAGACAGAATAGACCGAGGTGGAGCTAGTGCCAGAGGAGATGAAGAGAAGAGAACCAGGGATAGGGGAGCGGAAAAATCGAAGGCAGCTCAGTGTGCAACCGCTCCGGGAAGGACTCTGCGACCGTTTTCACATGCAACTTCCGTTTCCGATTTGCCTTTGTGCAGTTTCTACCATTTTTTCTTTGGCCCGAAATGTGTTTCAACACTGGGAGAATTCAGAGAGGCCCAAGGAATAGTATGAGTTAGAATGTTAAGCATATTTAAAAGATGTATTAAAATAATGAATTCCAATAAAATGTATTTTAAAAATGTGTATTTCAATGTCTTGTAGACTAAATAAAATAATTTAAAATTTCTCTAAGTGCAACGTTTAGCCCCTGGACCAGAGCCGTGGCAATGCTGCTTGGCCTGTTAGTGACACGGCCGTTGATTGGTACAACTAGAGGCTACGGTTGCCAGATGTGGTACGGGTGTCGGTTACCATTCGGGGTTACCTTCAATGGACTTGAGGACCAGAGGAGCACAAAGCCAGTTCCCCATGCCTTTGAATTGCCGGGTTAACCCGGTTGAGGTGTGTGTGCCTGTGCCCCTTGTGTGCCTGATGTTCTACACATGTTTTTGGCAATGTTCATGTTCACTGACTTTAAGGCGAGTCTCCAAAATATTTAACGGTGCTACTTCCAAAGGAGCAAGTAAAAGTGATTATACCCGTTACTCGTAGAGTAAAAGGGTATATTGTATTCGTGCAAAAGTATGTAACAGGGAGAAGGAAGCGTTTCCGACCCCATAAAGTATATATATTCTTGATCAGGATCACTAGCCGAGTCGATCTAGCCATGTCCGTCTGTCCGTCTGTCTGTCCGTCTGTCTGTCTGTCCGTCTGTCTGTCTGTATGAACGCTGAGATCTCGGAAACTATAAAAGCTAGAAGGTTGAGATTTCACACACATATTCTTGGGCTTCCTACGCAGCGCAAGTTTGTTTCATCGAGGTGCCACGCCCCCCTAACGCCCACAATCGCCATAAACGATTTTCAAATGTGTCTGGAGGCCACATCTTTTAAGATTTTAAAAATATATAAACGCCATTTTATAGTGTTTATTAATACCTATCGAAATGTAGAAGACATTTTTCAAATCGGACCATTCATTAAAAAGTTATACGCAATCAAAATTGTTTATATATCTATCTCCCTCGCACTCCCTTTAGCCCCAATAGATAGTCGGGACACCAACCCGAGTACAGCGTTCGCACTCCCTTTAGCTGAGTGACGGGTATTAGATAGTCGGGACACCAACCCGACTATAGCGTTCTCTCTTGTTTTAGCTTATATTTAATGAGCTTAATAAATGGGATAAACAAAAAATGGAATTACTAAATTTATGTACTGGCATTTATACTTATTTTACAAATTAAAAAAAATGTTGTGTTTATTAACCAACTATACAAATCAAAAAAAAAAGTAGAAAATTATATACATTATTCACGAATTGATAAATTTTAGAATACTCTTTTCTTGAACGAGCCAATGCAGAACCATGGCAATTCTCTCCCTTCAGCACAAGTACTTAGTACTCAACCTAATTGTCTACTATTCTATTCCACAAACTTCACGTTAACCAAGAAACTTCTTACTTTGCTAATACCAATTAGCGCTTTGGCTTCACGTTCCCTCCGGTGAAATTCCTTCACCGCCAAAAGAGAAAATTTATTCAATTATCTCTAGCCGAATGTCGGAGGAGTTGGATTGTGTCGCATCAAATAAAAGTCGCCTGCACTTTTATACAAATTAGTTTTGCCCGCAGCAGTAACACTGCAACTACAACAGAAGTGTCAAAGTCAGACCGAGCAACAACAAAATAAAACCAGCAACAAAAGCTAAACAATACCAAAACTTAATAAATCCCACACTGCCAGGGAGTCGACTGGTTGCCTGATTATAAAGCCAAAGCCAAGGAAAAGCTGCGAAAAAAATAAGGGAAAATGTATTCGTTATACTTCACTGACATTCAAATGCGCTGTGTTTTTATTTATTTATACCCCAACAGCTTAGATCGAATAAAATTTGGTTATAACTTGGTAAGCTAGAATTATTTGTATAATTATTTAAAAACATGTTTTACAGTTTTTTAACAAAATGGGTCCTTTAAATAAACCTTTTTCGTCATTCATAATATTTATTTAATTTAATTTTAATTAAATTTTTTTTAATAAGGATGTATCATAAAATTTATTTTATAATAGAGTAGATTTTACAGAGAAGTTAAGCAGCCAGAAAAAAAGGACCCTGAAAGCAAAAGGAACTGAAATAAGCCAAAGGGGGCAGAATTATCCACTTCTACCCACCTCTCATTTGCGACTTTTATTGTGGGCTTGCTGTTATTCACAAACTTCTTTGTCTTTTTTTTTCGTTTGCAAACGCAAACCATAATAAAAATGTCAAGTTCCTACAAACGCGACAGGATGTACGATACTAATGAACTGTCACAAGCGAAACAAGTGAAACACAGAGCCATCGCGACTTCGATTCGATTCAATTCCCCGACAATTTCGAATATTCATAATCGAAAGCCGGGACATGTTTATACCCGTTACTCGTAGAGTAAAAGGGTATATTGTATTCGTGCAAAAGTATGTAACAGCTAGAAGGAAGCGTTTCCGACCCCATAAAGTATATATATTCTTGATCAGGATCACTAGCCGAGTCGATCTAGCCATGTCCGTCTGTCCGTCTGTCCGTCTGTCCGTCTGTCTGTCTGTCTGTCTGTCTGTCTGTCCGTCTGTCCGTATGAACGCTGAGATCTCGGAAACTATAAAAGCTAGAAGATTGGCATTTTGCATACAGATTCTAGGAGTTCCTACGCAGCGCAAGTTTGTTTCAAAAAGGTGCCACGCCCCCTCTAACGCCCACAATCGCTTATATACGATTTTAAAAATTTCAATATTTCGGAAAAGTAAAAATTCAGTTTTATTGTGTTTATCAATACCTATCGAAATGTAGAAGAAATTTTTCAAATCGGACCATTCGTTAAAAAGTTATGCGTGTTCAAAGCTTCTATCTCGATCTCCCTCGCACTCCCTTTACCTGAGTAACGGGTATCTGATTGTCGGGGCACCCGACTATAGCGTTCTCTCTTGTTTTTTATTATGCCCAATGGAAGTCCGAAATTTGAAGTTGGGAAATTTTTTCAATTAAATTTATATCCATTTGCCTTGAAGCGGCCGGCACTTCGATCATAGCGGGAAACATAAACACAAAGCCGAAAATAGAAACTGAGATAGGCAACTATCTCGAAAAGAAAGCCAAAAGAAGTAAAACGCCAACTGGGAGCGAAAGAAATAAAGGCTCGGACTCAAAAGTTGTGACGAGTTCGCCAAGGAAACGGAATGCCAAAGTTTTTCAACCAGCACCAGCACTAAGCCCAAGTCAACGACAGCGGTCAGTAAAATAGGTACCTATAATTTAAAATAATGTAATTAATATTACTTATTTTAAGTTTATAAGTCTGAATGACAAGATTAAAATATAAATGGTCTTGTTCTATATTTTAAAATTAAAAATTTTAAAAGTTTTTAGGGAAAGGAATTACTGTTTTATGTTATCCATTTTATTTAATTCGAAATAGATCGTAACTGTACTAAATAAATAACCTGAAGTTAAATGGTGAAACAAATCTAATGATTACATTATTTCGTCCGCAGTCGTACATCTGCATTTGCAGATGAAGTAGAAGTGGAAGTCGCTGGTGGATTGAGGGACTCGCCGGATGTCGACGGGAGATTGGCGCACAAATGAGCAGTTGCACCACAGCAGCCAGAATCCAGCGAGGAAATGCACAAAAACTTAACCTAATGAACATTAAGATAATGCAACAACATCAGCAGCAGCAGCCTTGGACGGAGGAACCAGTCCCTGGTCCAGAAGTCCGCCTCCTCAGGTTCCCAGTCCTTGACTACATATTTCTGCATTCGACCTCAGCCGCAAACTTTTGCTTACAACTAGCTTTAGAAGGACAACAAACTTGGCACTGTGTCTCGCAATTTATTTTAATTAAATTTAATTGTTATAGAGCTTTTTAAAGAATTTGTTTGGGTACTGTAGATTGAACATATATGTACCTATGGATAAGCAAAAATAAAATTAAAATGTCATGTAACAACAAGTTTTATTAGATAAAATAAATATCAGAAATTACTTATTATAATTTTAGTCAAATCTCAGACAAAGAAATAAATTAGATTACAATGACACCCATTGAAAAACAAGTTCAAATAACTTTAATATTTTTATTTAATTCATGAATCCAAGCTCATAAAACATGCGTTCCATTAAAAATGTAAATATGTTTTAAGAATACCGACACCACTGTACTGTCTTGGCGAAATGCATTGGGCAAAAAGTGGAAAGGAAACTTGCGTTTGCCATTTGCCAGTTTGCATTCAGCATAAAGTTTTTAGCTTATGTTGTGATTTTTATGACCCACAAGAACGCAGGGGATGGGGATAGGGGATCGAGGGCCCCGGAAGGGGAGAAGTGGCCAGCAAATGAAGATAAGTTTTATGTGGCGCGGAAATTAAGAACTTTGTTTATAGCTCGATCCAATGCATGTCCGTTTGCTGATGAGGCAGCAGACATGTACATACATATGCCAAGGAGCAGGACGAGGACGAAGATGAGCACGAGGGTGGACTAAGTGAATCGATCGGGGAGACAAATTACTTTCGCCTCGGTGTTAACGACCCAAGTCTTCTCCCCGATGAGACGCCATTTGAAATGTGTTATTAAACGTATTAAGAATTCATTAGTTCCAAGGCTTAGCAACCCGACTTTCGAATACGACCATGTCAATGGCCGCTGCTTAAATATAAATTAATTTTATACAGATGGCATTAACTTCTGACAAATGGACTTTCCAGGTAGAGCCAAGACTTCGGCTGGCAACGCCCTGGATTTTCCATAAAGCCATCAACAAAGGGCGCAATATTTATTTGATTGAAACAAAGACGTCGACCCAAGTAAACGGGAATTGAAATTAATTAAATCTTACCTTAAAGTCAAAGTTAAGTACCTGATTGTAGAAATGATTGTAGAAAACCCAGAGAGAAGAGGAAAAACGAAAACACGCGGGAACTTTCGGATTATTACGCGACGTGGGCGTGTTTATTTATGAACTTAAAAATAGGAACTGATAAGCCCAACTTACTCTTAAGAGGTCCATAGTGAGCGGAGACTTAAGGGGGAGAGTTGGAGAGGGAGAGCAGTGGGGACAGTGGGAGCGAGCGAAGTAGAGACATCTTGAGAAACTACCATTTGATGACTACCCTCACCTCTCAATCAGTACTCTCATATACAAAACAACCTATCATATCAGTTCAGTGCTTTTAATGTAAGTAAGTTGTACACTCAAAAAAAAAATCGACTAAAATCGCCCTTGGTTTTAGAAAATCGCCTATGAATTTGCTTTACTGGCGATTTTGTCTATATTAAAGAAAGTAGGTTTCTTAAATGAAAGGCATTTTTTTTTTTAAATCAAAAGAAAAAAGACTGCAATTTAGAAATTTCTTGCTAGAAAGTAGAAAAATTATTTCTTAGAATTTAGAAATAAAGGTTTTCTAAAAAATAGAAATACGTTTTTTTTTTAATATAGACAAATATTTTCTAAAAAACAAAAAAAAATCCTCAAATCCAGAAAATACAAAAATCTTTCTTCGGGCTTCGGGAATCGGAATAATGCCGGTTGTTTCTGTGACACCACGTCCCCTGCCCCTTGTGTTGTTGTTTTTGGTTCTTGTTTGTCATATTATTCGAATTTCCTTTAATTGAGCACATGGGTGATGTATACATTTATGTAAATGCACTTATAGTTTCAAATTGGAACTGTAATAATAACTGAAACGAGTATACAAATTACAAATTATAAATATAAAACCCAATAACTTACTATTTTGAGAAAAACATCTTGGGTCGCCCCACGCGGGAATCGAACCGCTTGCCTCACGGTTTGCAGTCAAGCACTCTACTAGCTGCTCCACGGAAGCATCACGTGAGGCGCTGTACAAAGTCTATTCACATTTTGTTCTCCTCTTTTTAGTCAAATTGATCTGACTCTCTTCTAGTTATTCCCCCTAGTATTCATTTAATTTTGCTTATGCAAATATATATTTTATTATGGTTTAATAGTAACAGAAATTGAATGTTTCAAATTTGAAGAACTTAAAAATCATTTTTCCCAAAATATAACTATTCATGAGTAAAAAAAAATGAAATACATTTTTTTATTAATATGTAAATATTAGGGATAAAAAAAAAACACCATGAGTTTTTCGCCTCGACGTGGGATCGAACTCACACTTGCGGCTATAAGCTTGAATAACATATTCATGCACGCACGCGTTAGACCCCTAGGCTACCAATAAAGGAAATATTTCAAAAAACAGACACATTTTTTTCTGAATGTTAGAAAAATAATTAATCATTTTTTCTGTTTTCTAGAAAACCAATATTTCTATTTTGTATAAATATTTATAATTTTGACGGCGATTTTTTTTTGTTTTTAGAAAAGTTTAGTCTTTTTTTTCTAAAATCAATGGCGATTTTAACCCTCAAATAAAAAAAGGAAGATTAGAAAAAATCACCTTATAATTTAGAAAAAAAAGGAGTTTTCTGCATTTCAGAAAAAAAATTCTAAAAAATTCGTTTAATAGAGAATTTTTTTTGAAGTTTAGAAAATGTTTCCTCTTTATAGAATATATTTCTAAAGCACAGTAAATTTTTCTTTTTTCTATATTTAAGAAAAATAATTTTTTGAGTGTACATGAAAAGTATGTACACAGAGAAAAAAACACCAAAAATAGTCATCAATCGGGCATTTTTTCATATCACTTTTGGTCCGATCTGTTTTCATATCAAAACAAGAAAGGAAGCTAGCTTCGGCCAGCCGAAGCTTATATACCCTTGCAGATAAAATAAATAAAATAAGTTGTCAGAAATCAAAACGCCTACTTCCTGCAAAGTTACAATGAATTTTCTTATATTTGTTTGATTATTCGTATGGGAGCCTTAAGATATAGTGGTCCGATCCGGCTCGCTCCGACATATGTACTACCTGCAATAGAAAGAAGACTTTTGGGAAAGTTTCATTGCGATAGCTTTAAAACTGAGAGACTAGTTCGCATAGAAACGGACAGACGGACAGACGGACATGGCTACATGGACTCGGCTATTGGTGCTGATCAAGAATATATATACTTTATGTGGTCGGAAACGTCTCCTTCACTGCGTTACAATATCTGACTGAAATTATAATACCCTCTGCAAGGGTATAATGATATTTCCGAAAATCTGATTTTGTACCATATTGATATGAAATCGTACCAGTTTGTTATGGACAAATTTATATGAAACAATATCAATCCCATATTGTTCCGTTTTTTTCTCTCTATAGAGAATCTACATATACAATGCATTGCAACCATACAAGTATAATTACGCCTACTAATGTTAAGGAACTATTTTAGATCCTTCAACCCTCTCGAAAGCTTTCCCCTCACAGAGGAAAACTTCAACTATATATCTAGCTGTCGCTTAATTAACTTACAATTGCAGCTAAGGGAGCTCGAAGAAAGGCCAAGAGAATGGGAAAAGAAGCTGGGGGGAATCACAGCAAATGGCAAGGACAAACCACAACTAAAACCGTATAAATGTCGTGAGGCAGCTTTCAGCAATTAATTATCCGCAAAGTTTTCAATTACAAGCCAATTACGCCCGGCCATCATCAGACTGCGAACACACAGTATCGTTATAGCAACAGTAAGGACATTACCAGCAAAACATTACGATACTAAGAAAAGGGGAATGTTAGAAATTAAGTAAATTATTCCATAATGAGTTTATTTGTTTATTTATTAAATGCATTTATAGTATTAGATATCTTTCCCCTTTTATAAATCATTTATAATATTTAACATTTTTTGAGGTAAAACCTCAGATCTAATTCACAACCCATTTTAGAACACTTATTTAATATCATTAGCTGACAAATCACTAAAATTTAGTCAGAAAGGCGATATTTTTTATTGCGTACCTGGCCGAATGCCAACATTTATAGTCAACTTTTCAAACTATTCATGCGTCATTAGCTTATCAATATCGGGGTATTCCCTACAGAATTCACTGTACTGCCGCTGACACGTACAGCAGCATTAAATGACATTTTATTGAGCTGCTTCGACAGCGGTTCCTGTTCCTGCTCGCATACAGCCCCCGTAATTCCACCTGCCTCCCACCCAAACCCAATCTCCCCTTTTCGGGCCATCAGTTTACCTTTTTGATGGAGTTGTCAACTGTCAGGCGGAACGAATCGTTGTGCCGATGACACGTTTTGCCAGCGCATCATGCAACCTTGATGACGCCAAAATGAATGCGTCCTGCCATAACGGAAATGGAACAAAAACCCACCCAAGTGTGGGGTGCAAGTGGAAATTGGAGTGGGAGTGGAAGTGGGAGGGGAAGTTGTGTGTGCGCCGGGGAGGTCTAAAAACACTCACAAATGGCTGACAAATATGGCGACGCAACAACAATTGAAACTGTTTTTGTTCAAATTTGCAGACAGACACTAACACACAGGTGGAAAATGAAAGGGGAAACTGCGACAAGTGCGAAAGGATATTGGTTTTTCGGGCAAAGCGGTTTATTGACATTTGCAATGCGTTCATAGCACTTAATTAAGGTGTAATTTTCAATATTGAACGCGCAGTAGACAAAGCAAAGTTTTTGCAATCGGTTTGTGGAGGATAAAAACGAGTAAAGGATGTGTGTTGCCTGTTTTTGCTTTCAGAAAAGTGGATAAACCTCATCTGATAAGTTTTGTTGTTGGTGGAATGATGGGATATTGGTAGTTATTCTAGTTCTTAGGCTGTGAACCAAAATACCATTTCATTGAAAGGATTGAAAATAAAATTTTAATGCCTTTTCCCAAAAAACTGTTGCGCAAACAAATCAGAACTAAATATTTAAGCAGTCTAGACGTAGCTCCACTCGATCATATCGTTGTCAAAGGAAAATCCCTTAAATCAGCAATCCGTAAAAATCAGTGGGCCCGGAATTTCCCATTCATAATTTTCCACTTGTCATGTCCCATACCACGAAATCGTTTAGCGCACAAAGTGGAGCAATGACTGTTCATTGTTAGACTCTGTTGAACCCGACGGAGAGAATGTCGAAGGGCCTACAAAATAATGACCCAAAAAAATCGACAAATTGAATTCACTTATGTCACACACACACACAGGATGGCTACTCAGGTCGTGTAGTTGTTGGTTATTTATTCACAACCAATTGACAAATGCTTGGCGGAGATAAATAATTCGTAGAACAATTAAGTGAAAAACTAACTATCTGACATCTGATTGTTTTCATGCTCGACTTTTAATAGAACGTTATCCAGGGACAAGTTTTGGGCCTGAGTAAAAACTATTTTCAGCGCTGTGCATTATTTATGAAACCCAGGCAAGCCAAACACATGTCGAGCAGTCAGGCCAAAAGCCACGCAAAGCCAGAGCCTCGTTGCCTTTTAGTGGTTTGGAACAAACAGCACTGCAAAAAAATATGTATCATGTCAGATTTGTTAGGAAAAACGTTTTTAAGAAATATTCGCTAAAATTAGGTAATTAAATTATTTTCCAAAAATATTTATAATCACCCAAGAGCTCACTTAAATTTAAAGCACCAAAATTACTTTTTAAAATAACTAATTTTCATTAAAAATAAAGTTGAAGAACTATTGTTTATTTTCCTGAAAATGTATTTTTGAAGTACCAATTTTTATACCCGTTACTCGTAGAGTAAAAGGGTATATTGTATTCGTGCAAAAGTATGTAACAGCTAGAAGGAAGCGTTTCCGACCCTATAAAGTATATATATTCTTGATCAGGGTCACTAGCCGAGTCGATATAGCCATGTCCGTCTGTTCGTCTGTCCGTCTGTCTGTCCGTATGAACGCTGAGATCTCGGAAACTATAAAAGCTAGAGGATTGGTATTTGGCATGAAGATTCTTGGAGTTCCTACGCAGCGCAAGTTTGTTTCAAGAAGGTGAAACGCCCCCTCTAACGCCCACAATCGCTTATATACGATTTAAAAAATTTAAATATTTCAAATCGGACCATTCGTTAGAAAGTTATGCGTGATCAAAGTTTCTATCTCCATCTCCCTCGCACTCCCTTTACCTGAGTAACGAAGCACCCGACTATAACGTTCTCTCTTGTTTTTGTACTCTAATTTATAAAAATGAATCGTGTTTTCTCGCAGTGAAAGAAATAAAAGGATGCGCAAACGCATTGGGGCCAACCGAGTGAGAGTGCAGACGTGTCGGATGGAAGTCCTTTGAGTGCCCGTGCCCGAGTTGGTCCTGGCCAATAAACTTGGTTCCTGCCTCAGCACATTTTGATTTAACTAAAATTAAAATCAGCTGCTTCCAGCCCCCCCAACTTGCCCCCAACATCGCCGCACTTTCTCTCCGGCTGTCACTTAGTGCATGTCCTTGTGGACTAAGTGACCGTTTCCCACACATGCCAGTTCATATTATCCGGGCGCATTTATCTCGCATTGGCAATTGGATTTGTAATGTGACTAAAGCCAGACAAAACGACAGGATAACAAAGCAATGGCAATGGTCATTGAAAAGGACAATTGTGTGTGCGAGTCGTGCATTTCGAAGCTGACGAACTGCTGACCCGAAGATGGGGTACAGTTGTGTTTGCGGGGAAATCGGGGTTGAGTAGGTTGGGGATTATCAAAAGGTTTCAAATATGTCCCAGTAAAAGAAATTGACCTTCCTCAAATGGCCTCGAATCGAATGCATTTGCAATTGGTAAATGGATTCCAAACAAAGATTAGAAACATATTTGAAGGACTATTTGAAATGCTAGCGATAATAAGGCTTAACTGTTTCATATCTTAAGCCAAATATTATTCATATTTATTAGTTTGAAATTTATTTCATTAAGTATTACTTTATAAAATAGTAAATTCTGAGTTTTATTCGGTTTGTATCAATGTGCCAAAAAAATTGTTTTTCGTTGAATGGAACTGGCTTATCTAGTCTAAATAGATTTCCCCTAGTTCGAGTAACAATTTATGGGCTACCATAGGCACACACTTGCACAAGCTCTCCAGGTGTAAGTATATATCAATCCCCACGAAGAGAACTAGTACACATCATTACCATTACCGTTCGCAGACTGAACGCACTAACCCACGACTTACAGACCGACCCGTTCCAAATCCGAAAACGGAGAGTTTAATGCGTCGATGTTGAAGGTGATGCAGACACTTTCGTTTCCCCAGTTGGGGCAAGGACAATTGAAGAGCGCACACATGGCAAGGCGAAAATGCCATCCTAGCGGTTTTCAGGCCAAATATGGATAAAGAATAAGTTAAATGTGTTTACCGTTTAAAATTTAAAGAGAATACTGCATGAGATTTGTAAGTTATAACAGTTACGGTCCCTGTTTGTAACACTTGTAATTAAGTATGTATTCCCTTCTAACCTTCTTTCAAAACAAGAATAAATTAGTTTTTGCATATATACAGTAATTTGATGGTAATTGTGAACATATTTCTAACTTTTAAATTTAAAGCCATAACTTGAATATAAAATTTGAGACTTATAAATTAGTTAAATTAACATTTTTTCACGTATGTAACTTGTTTAATAAATTGTATTATTCAACACATTGTATCACCTTTTATGCCCTTTTGCCAAAACATATTGAGCATCCCTGGTCATAGACTTTGTGCACTGTTATATTGTCCGACTGACTGACTAACTGACTGATTGGCGAACGGACCGAAGGACGGACGGGGGACTGCGAGACTGACGCACTGACATCGCCGAACCGCACCCAAAGTGCTTGGCCTGGCAAGTGCATAGATAACAAACGAGTGCAAGGATAACGAGGCAACACGGCAAGGACTACGTCTGCGACCACAGCTACAGCTGCAGCTACAACTGCGACTATGGCTACGGAAATAACGCGAAAAATGGCGCAACAGTAAAGGCGAAGGGAAGCAACAGTGAAATATTGAAATACAATTGGTTTAGGATAAGATCACACACAACCCCATATCTCTTCCCACTTCCCACCCCAAGGACGAACAGGATGGCACTTAAAGATGGCGCCAAAGGATGTTGGATAAGTGGTTTTCAGTTGGCTCGCATTTCGCTTTAAGTCCAGCCAGTTGATTTAAATGGGCTACATCAAATATTGAATAAGAGATTAGTTGTTCAAAGCTTGTCAAACTCTAAGTAAAATGAATGGGGTTAGTCAGCAGGTAACAAATTCACTGAAGGAAAGAGCTTTACATTAAATAAAAAATGAAGAATAAATATTATTTTAGGTACATTTCCTTTTATAATCCATTTTGTATTTAAAAGTGAAGTGAAAACATTGTAATTTGAATAGTGGATTACTTTAAACTTATTATAACATTTATATGTTAATACTTATAACATTTTCGTATTTCTTGAAACACCCAAACATTTTTTTAAACGCTTTCTTCATTTCGAGAATTTTTTGGATTTTATTCTTGTAATGTAACAATTTCTTTCAGTGCAGCTGCAAGAGTACGAAAAGGTATAGTCGGTAGGTAACCCCTTGAAGTACTTTGCTCGCGACCTCGCCTTCGTCTAAGGTAGTTAAATTGCGCGTCAGTGTCAGCGGCAGAATTGAAATCCTTTTCCACTGCAGGCACTCTAAACGCCCCCTCTCCCCTCGATCCTGCGTCAATCACGAACCGCTTTTCCCCATTGAGTGGGACACGTTTTCATGGAACTTTTCCAGCTGCGCCGAAAACTTGGCCACAAACAAGGCGACACATGACACGTACTCGACTTGACTCCACTCGAAAGCAAAATCAAAAGCATCGTCTCGACTTGTCCCTTTTTGCTCGCACTTTTTAGTGGGCGGGGATTAGTTCTGGTTTTTGTCAGTGTTTTAAAGTTTAAAGCTCTTTTGCGGCATATTTGCATATTAAGTGGCATGCGTCGGAAGTTCCCGGCTGCCTCCTGTCGTTAGTTTGGCCTGGGCTTATGCCAGAGCCAATCTTGAGCAAGGTAACCGCTTTCCGGGCCAAGTTGATAGTCTCAGGAATCACGGCTGTCACTGCGGGATTTTCCTTTTGAGCGCTTTCCGTTTTCCCCACACATTGCGACGACATCCCAATCCCACTAAGCCCGGCGAGCTGATAAGTCAAATTAGCATAGATTGATGAAAACATTTTGTCGCTTATCGAGGATTTGTTTGGCATTTACACATTTACAATACATTGCGAGGAACATTAAGGCAACTACAGTCACTTGACTTACAATACTCAGTTGGGCGCATATGACGAGGCATTAAGATGTTCAAGATCACACAAGCTCGGTTTAAAATTCTTGAAACCAAATAATAAAAAAGTAAATAAGTCATCAATATAAAAAAACGAAGCAAGGACAACGGAAAAATATATAAACACAAAATAAAACCTGTAAAATACTAAAACGGCAATAGTAACGGACTAATAATGATCTTAAATATTGATACCGCTATAGAACATTGTCAAGTTCTTCACATAGCCTGCTGTCATATGGGTCTAGCATTTATCACTTGTCAGCTAATACAAATCGGTTTTGATCGGTAAACTAAACTATTGATCGCTCTTTCTGCAGGCTGGCAGTCTTGATCCGAGTTTCCGCCGGAGTGGAGCACCCGTTGACCACACCGTCGACACAGGCCCGTACTGAGATCCGGTAAACGGTGTCCGGTTCCAATTGGGCCAGGGTGTAGGAATGCTGGCCGGCCGGCACCTCGATGCCATTCATGGGCTCCTCGACGATGCACTTGTCCTCCACTTGCTGGACCACCGAGGCGTGTGAATTCTGGCATTTGGGCAGGGCGTGACGGATATTGTACCTTTCCCTGCCCACGTCCTGTTGGTCCCTCATCTTCTGCTCACTGTTCAGCCGGAATTTCTCGTAGGTCAGTGCGTCCGCCTTGTCCTTCTCGATGGTTTCATTTGTGGGCGCTGGAGTGGTTGGTGCCGGAGTAACGGGCTCCTCCTCCTTCTTTATAGACAACATATGCTCGTAGTTCACCACCTTTTCGAATTCCCTTCGGCGATAGTCGTAAAAGCGCCTATGGAAAATAGCAATAAATTAACTATGAAATCAAATTTCGTAATATTATTGGTTTTCTTACGAAACATAAATGAGATTGGGCAGCGCATCTTCATAGGTGATTTGCTCCTTGTTGTAGTAATCCTCATCATCCGGCTGAGGACCCGAGTCGTACGGCTGCACATCTACGCACTCACAGTCCAGATCTTTGATATTTGATAACTCCGAAATCAAATAGTTTTTCTCCTTTTCCTCCTTGGTTACATTGTGCTTCTCGGAGTAGACGAAATATTTCGAAATCACACCATTTGGACGACTCGGTGACCACCAATGCAAAAGCTGTTAAAGAAAGGGATTAGCATATATTATGGTTATTCAAGAGATACTCACAATTTGGGAGGTAGTTACCGAGCTACCATATATACGGACCACGGGACTTGGCCTATCGGGCAGCGTTTGGAAGTATCCGATTTTCGAGTAGGCGTCCATTTGAATATGGTATTCGGTTCTGGTGAGGGTCTTCACAAAAAACGCATACTGCGTATAGGGCTTCAGGCCGCTTATCACATGACGTCGACTCTTGTTGGGCGAAACATCCATGAGCCAGCTAAAAAAAATATTAAAGGCAAAACCTATAGATCAATTTGGGACTGGGGGAATTGCTCACCCACTTGTCATGACCGCAACCATGCCGACCATCGTACATAGTCACGTTCTGCAGCGGGGCTTCCTTGTAGTAATACGAATATCCTATCAGCGTTTCCATGCCCTCCCAGTCCATGTAGTCCAGGATAATGCGTACAGCAGTGGAGTTTAAATCCTCCACTTTGGGCGTGAGGGAGCGCACTCCGTCGCCACAAATCACGCGCTCGCCGTTCGAATTGGGCGATACATCGGCCACAGATATGTTCTCCCCGCTCTTCAGGGAGCTCTGCAATTGGTGGACCTTTTCGTAGCACAGGCGGGGATTCAGGTGGAAGAAGAGCATGCCGCGCTGAATGATCACCTGGTGATTGGGTGGCCAGATGTGCTCCAGGTGGTAGTTGTTGACCACATAGAGGGCGTATCTGAAAGAATAATTTAAATTAATATTAAAAAAATTGTATAAAGCAAGTAAGAAACCCACCTGTTTTCCACCAGCTTATCCCCTCTTATGGCATCTAAATTCTGCAGAAATGTGAGTGACATCAGCTGTGCAGAGTGTATTACTTTTAGATAGCCAGTGATCTCTTTAACACTAACCAAAGCATTTTCCAAGGCTTCGACTATTTTCTCTGCAAGATAAAATTATTATAAATTGGACTTGTTTGGTAATTTACAAACCTACCCTTAATGTTCGTCAGCTCGATGGTCAGTGAACCATTGATGGTCACACAGTCCTGCAGAGACTCCAAGTCCGCAGCCACCTTGACATGGAAATCGCCCTTGCACTCCACCTGACAATGGGCCATGCCCTTAGTGTCCAGGACCTTCTTCTGATTCCCAGGACACTTCTTCACACACTGATAGCCACGAACCAAGGGAATCCTTCCCAACTCCCGGCACTCCCTGTTGTTAATGCACCTCCTCTTGTTTATCTCGAAACTCATGAGACACTGACTCACACAGCCCGTTCTTCCCTGATAATTTCCACACAGGGAGCAACCTTGGGTGTAGCACCCAGTGACGCAGTTGTGATCACAGCACTTCCCCGCCTCATCGCATCCATTTTGTCCACAGGCCTTGGGGCAGTCCTTGGAGCGCGGTGGCAGAGGACGAAGTTGCGCGGTGTTCACGTTCCAGCAATGCTCCGTGGAGTTCTTAACCAAGTCGAAATCCGCTGACAGGCTGTCACACAAAGGACACTGGCTCTGCGGCCTGTTGTGCTATGGATAAAACAGAGACTTTATAATAAGTAGGTAAGGATTAACAAAAGCTAAGAACTATGATTATTATGTCTATCGGACTAATTTAAAAGTATTTCTTTATTTGTAGCAATAAGAAGAATAAAAACAAATAAATATAAAAATAAAACATGAAAATACAAATATTTTTCTTTTTGTTCCGCTAAAGTAAACAGATGCTTTATTTAGATAAACAAAAATATTTATGTAAACTCTGTAGAAGTAGGTATAACAAAACAAGATGATATATTCATTTGTTTACCTTTTCTGGGGCACCAATAAATATGCTGATTTTTATGAACTCACTTTTAGGGAATAGTGCTGCTGTGTAGAATTGCCCATTAGGAACAGCCAATCGACGGTTTCGACGAAGCACAGCAAGGGGTTCGATTCGATGCGAATGGAGCCCTTCTGGATGCGCAACAGCTCCACGAGACCGAGCTCCCTGAGGTTCCGATTCTCGTAGGCCACCAGGGAGTACTCATCGAAGAGTAGGGAGTGACCCCGAATGATCTGAAGTCGGGGGAATATCGCCTGAAGGGTGATCAGCCCGGTGCAGCGATACACCATTAAGTAATCGCTGACCTCGGTGACATTGCTGGCCAGCGATTCGATGCTATAGTTGCCGGCTGCGGCGGTCAGGTCCACATAGGCCAACCGTATGTGACCCACCACGTGCGTACAGCTCTGCAGTTTCCGGAAGTCCGCAATCTCATTTATCTCCAGCGAGCCGCAGACGGTGGTCTGGTCATCGGATCTGGCGAAAACCGGCCATACGACAGATCCGAAAAACAACAATAGCAGCGGAATTGGAATTGGAATGGGAATCCGGAGCAGATGCCCCATTCTGCCACCTGACACTTCCAATTGAGAGCACTTGACCCGGGCGTTAAGGGGCTCAGACTCTTTCGATCAATTAGCGCGCCCGCTCGAATGTCAATGTCGTTTTTCTCGCTCGATCTCGGCCCAATCACCCTATATACACCTATTTTGATATTTTTCCCGCTTCTTCGGGAAGAGTTGCTGTCGCGGCAACGATTCGATTTGGACTGATACCGATGCCATTCGAACGGCGTTCTCTGCCTTCGATCTCTTCAATTAGCCTCTTCTTTCGGTTTTCACTTTGTTTTGTTTTATTTTGTTTCTTATGCGCTCGCCTTCGTTTTCTAAACCCTTCGCTTACACCAGCGGAAAAATTTGATACTCGGGGAATAAATGGTAAGTAAAGAAGGTTAAAAAATCGTTCTCACCTTTTAATATTGTGCTTTAATTTCTTAAGTATTTATTTGCTTAATAAAAAAAAAAGAAACACTTTTATTCTTAAAACAAATGCTTAAAAAAAAATTCATCGAATTGATAAGTTTTATTGAAAAATCCTATTATATCTTGTATTATATTATCATCTGCGGAAATTGTCTTTTTTTGGCCTGGTGTATGATAACGTCATGAGAATGGAGAGCAATATCGGTGGCTGTGGTGTGAGAAGACTGATGGTTTTATTGGGGAGAAAACTCGGAATATTTACGTTAATAAAAATAAACATTTATGGCCATCCTAAAGTATTATACATGCCGCTCTTGCAGTTTGTTTTGAATTGCCCGTTCTCTCTGAATTGTAAAACCCCTTTGGCAAAAAAGTCTTAACGGAAAATTATAAAAAATGGGGGCTACAGAAATCTGTTTCAATTAAATTCCAATCGAATTAAATTCCAGCAAGAAATGCTTGCAAAATTCTGAAAAAATAAACCCTTTAAAAAAATTGTATGTACTCCACTGCTTCATCTTGTTGGGGCGATCATTTCACGCATCTGCTACCTTTCACGTTTTTCTCATTGCCGTTTCCTTTTTGCCGGCAGCCCAAAAACACTTGTTACTTCTGCATCCGCAACTGCCCCCTGCCACGCCCCCCCGTGTGACCTTGCAACAGTCTGCAAACCGGTTCAGACTCGCTGTTCTTACCCTTTTCTGCCCCAGAGTGCATGCTTTTGTTTTTGCCTTTGCGCAGAAATTAAATTGCACCGGCGAACAATTCAATTAGAGTGAAGGGAAAAAAAACAGCAAATATAAAAACGGACAAAAAATGGGGAAAAACCAAAGCTAAAATCCAATTGGAGGAGTAGTGAGCAGTGAACATCGCGCAATTGGCAGTTCATTAAAGTGCAAGTAACGCTTACGAAGCTCAATTGGAACCGGGGAAAATGTATAAATTAAGCTAGATGTAAATTGAATAAGAACGCCAGAGCATAAACCATTTATGAATAAAAATAAAATGAATTTAGCGCGCATATTGTTTAATACTTATTTCATTAAAATAGGCAAAATAATGCTCCATAAATATAATTTAATGAGCAAGCTACAGCAAAAGGTCGGTCACAATTCAAACAATTTTCCTGAACACGGTCCTGCATTCAGTGTGGGTTTATCATCTACTGACTCTAAATAAATATTGGACAGAAATATATTTATTAATATCCTGATAATTATTTAACTAATTATCGATTATGCTTATTATAGTCAGTTAAGTTCATTGAAAATATTTGAATATTTTATTTATGCAATTAATGGTAATTTGAGAAAATTGTTCAATTTATAATTTGACAACTTATCTATGTTGATATATGTAGCCTTTATCCAAATGCATTAAAGCCAATGTATTATTTAAATAAACATTTTTGTAGGGCATAGGCAGTTCTTTTAATTTCCTAAAAACAAATATCATAAACTGAATCAATTTTAACGAGCGCCAAATGCACAAATTCACACAAAAACACCAGATGCACCATCAAAAAGTCGCGGTAAACGTGTGAAAAAGCCACACAGGCATAACTATCAATGATTTTTTCGTTAGCTGATGTTTTTTTTTGTTTTTTGCTCCCCGACTGTGAATCAATTTTCGCAGTAATTTGTAGAGCCTGCGCTGATGTGTAACGCGCGGAATTTAATGCAGCATCCTTTCCGAAGGCACGTCAAACTATGAGCACTCACACCATCGCACACCGCAGCACACAGAGAGCACACAACCAGAGGCGCCAATTATTGAATATGCCCGGAGCACAGTGGCGTGGTTAAAGGGGGTTTTTAGGAGACAACGTAGTTGCTAACGTAGCTACATTTTTTTTCAAAAATATTCCAATTTAAAATTTTGTTGTTGCAGTAACTATCGCTTGGAGTTTTGAGTTTAGTGATTATTGAAAATTAATAAATGTATTGGTTCTCAAATTATTTTGACAGGGGCTTTTAAAAATGATGTATTTAGATGACAAGTTTTTTAATGATAATTCTGAATTAATTTGTGGTGTATTACAAAATGTTTTTCTACATTTTTACTGATTTAAATCGCTTTTATTAAAATCCCACTAAAATTGTCATACAAAAATTAACAGAAAGTTACATATACGTTTTAAAAAAATGTAATTTATTAAAATCGCTTTATATAAAGTTAATTAATATTTTTGTTAATATTTTATTCTGGCAGACTGAGATGCCTCTTCAGTAAAGTGTTGCCACCACTGATCCGCTTAATTCGCACGGGAGTCGGAAGATGGCGATGAGGCGAAGGACTTCAGTCACCGGAGTATCGGAGGCGGCAAACACGTAACGCCATTTTGCGGCGCGTGATGGGAATCGCTAGCGAGGACGTGTGCATATGCCTACACAGGAGCCGGAAAAGCGGGTAAAATCGGGAAGTTATGAGGCAAAAGAGATGGTGGGAGTGCAAACTTGGACACACATAAGTCAGCCCGTGAGTCGGCGGCCCACGCACGTCCTTGCATTTAAGTGCCAAATTAGGAGGAGGCCCTGGCCAGCGAATCCGAGGCAATGGCTGCCTTGCACATGGCCGTTGGCCATAAATCAAACGGTCGATGCAATTTATGGCCCTGCCAATTCAATGAGCCACTGCCAACCGCTGCTGCTGTCTCATCATGACCCATTACTATTATTATTGCTGTTATTAAGGAGCCCGGCCTGGGTGGGAGAATTAATTAAGTTTGCTGAAAAATGCAATCCGGCAAATAGACAATGGCAGCAGCTGTTCCTTCCTTTCTTCTTCGTCTTCTTCGGATCGCAGAGTCCAGTTGGTGAAGTTGCAGCCTGATTGATGTGGCACCTCGCAGCAGCCGACAGGATATCCAACACGGCTGGCTGATGCAATTTGACACATGACAAAGCAAGCTGCATGGTAAGTTGGCCAGAACTGTGGACCAACAAGTTTACATGCCAAGGAGAAAATGCGAGAAATTTTCTTTTAAATAAGAAAACTATTTTAAAATTCATACAAAATTATTTCGGCTATTTAAAAGTCAATAAAAAATTGCTGAAAACATTTAGGAGCACTTTTGATTTATCTATTTTATTTAAATCTCTTCAGCACAATTAATAAAATTGCATTGCTCTTCATTTGCACGTGCATTTTGTAAGCCGCAACTTCAACCAGGTTTATTAGAATCGCACAGCTGATTTTAATCAACCAAGTAACCACACCTTGTTCAGCCTAATTGTTTTGGAGTACAGCTCAATTAAAATGTGAAAGAAGTGTATAAATACCATAAAATGCTCGCACACTTACTGTGTAAAAACTCAAAGCCACTCGAACTAGGAAGTTTTCAAATAAATAACAGTCAAAAATAGCAATTATTTGTAATTGAAGTGAAATTTAAGCGAACGATTTTAATGTTCTTCTCACTCGTTTTTCCCTTTTGTTGGGCGTGTCGACAGGTGCCAGATAAAAGTGCATAAACATTTAAGAAAAACTTTCACCATTGAAGACGAATCGATGAAGTGATGAAAAGAAAAAAATTTAGTTAGCGTTGACACTTGAAGATTACCTAATTGGCCAAAACTTGTGAAAGTTTAATGTGAATTCGCACTTTGCCAATATTTTATTGCTTCTAAAAGTTTTTCTTTGCTGGACAAAATGATAAAAAGTTTCTTCGCAGTTTCTGTCCTTGAGTCGAAGTTATAGATCATTAGAGTAAGGCATTTATATTTTATCCTTATTATATATTATTCCCATTTCCATTTTTTTCCAATGCAATGAACATTTGACTTTATGCAAGGTTAAAAAATCTTGATTACTTAAACCTCGGCTTTCCACATAAACGTCACTCTTAATCAAAACCCTCCATTGTTACCCATTGCCGTTTGCCAAGCATCTGCTAGAAAGCATTTCATATTTTACGGCACACCTCATAAAGCCAAAAGGTTGACTGGCAGAAAGTCAGGGCGGAGAGTGCCCTTGGTTACAGTGATATGGGCAACCTTTATGCCACTTGCATTACGCATACGCCCTGTCGTCGCCCAGATCTTCAAGTTTATGCTAAAAAGTCGCACACAGACCCAGCCGGCATTCGCCTCCTTGCATTTCTCCATTTTTATTTCAATATCCATATAACCCCTTGCCTCCAATCCCTTCGCTAGCTCCGTTTTATGCGTTCCTTTCATGCAATGCAAATCGTTGGAAAAATAGTTTATTTTTTACACATTTTTATGAAACTTTTTCCTGCCATTTTCCCTTTGTTGCTTAAGCATGTAATTTATGTATTCTTGAATGCCAGTCTGTGTGTGTGTGTGTGTGTGCGAGTGCCACAACAATTTGCATATGTGGGCCACACTCAGGTGGCAGCCCGTTCTTTTTCTTTTTTTTCCCTATTGGCCACGCATAAAGCTTAATTTATTGTCGCCTGCAGCCTGGAATTTTCGCTGCCGCTTGGCCAGGAAGCAGCAATCATTATTTTTTATACCCCTGGTCACCCACAAAAATTTGGCTATCAAAGAAAATTAATAATGCACCAAAGGGAAGGGGAATCTCTGGCATTTTCACTTTTGCGTGCGATTGCGGAATTTTGCGTTAAGGAATGAGTGCAGAAATATTTTAAAAGGTTTAATCAGCCAGAAAATGCTGAAAGGGGGGGAAAGGGCCAACACTTATACGTTACAAAGAGAAGGTAAGTTTGGTAAATAATGTAGAAATTTTAACAAGGATATTTGCCCCACACCCTTGACTTCAAAGCGCAATCAAAGGCTTTAATAAATTTTCAGCTCGAGTGCTACTTGTGGTGTGTTGATGGCCAAATTAATTGCATATCTGATGGGGCCTAAATCCGATCTTTGGCTGATGGCCGAGACGCGTCTCACTGCGCTCATTTAGCATTTGCCACGGGCTTTGTTGTCGATTTGAAATGGCATTGAAGGGCGGCGTTTGGGAGGCTGCTAATGCGCCTGAGTGCTAACTGCTTGGAAACGGATTGTCGGACTGTAGGACTGTAGGACTGTAGGACTGTATGGTTGTAGAATTGCCGGATTGCGCCACGGATTGCCTGAAAACGATAGCGATGCATTGCGAATGGGGTTAAAGCCACGGTCGAGCGATTCAATTGAGCTCCCTGCTCAGTTGAATGGAGGCTTGCATTTTAAAGGCTCGAATTAGGTTCCACTGATTGAACAGCAAGCACAAATGCGATATGTATTTGATTGGGAATTCACAATTATGGAAGTCAAGCAAACAAGAGAGGTTGAAATCAGATGGATCTCAAATCGGCAATCAGTTTGTTAAAGATAAATCAAAGGTTACGAAATCAGTGTAAATGCGACATGTTCGATTCAGATGTTTTATTAAATCTTGTCAATAATCCCTGAAATAAAATGCTATTAACACAAGGTAGGCTTAGTACCTTTACATTAACTTATGTTTTATTTTTCCGAAGAGGTTGTGTTAATATTTACTTAATGGAATGCCACTTTTTTGGTAATTTATTATTTTTTATTTAGATTTATTTTATTTTAAAGTGCTTTTTCCTCCATTCTACTTGAAACTGTTTTGGTTTCGGCGAAAACCTCCCGAAATATGTCCTCAAATGTCATCTCCCTGTTCTGGTTGTACAACCTTTCCAGTATTCTCCTTTGTTTAGTCGGGACCTAAGAAAATACAAGTTCTCTTAAGTCATTAATTTCCTTCATTTTTATATCATCATCCTGAGAGCTAAGCAAAATCTCTTTAATTTTTAGGTTTAAAGCCCTAAGCTCATCTTTAGGTTCTCCCAAGCACAATGGACATGTGAAGACTAGTGCCAAGAACCTAGATAATTTAAAAAGTAAACTCTTAATGCAAAGGCAAACCGAAACACAGACATATATACCACAGAGATAATATTTTTCTCATTTTCTGAAGGCTTATTCGGGCGATGAAGTAAACGAAACTGATAATTTTACAGCTAAATCACTGAACATATAACCCAGATAGAAGTGAAACTAAAACAAGAGAGAACGCTATAGTCGGGTGCCCCGACAATCAGATACCCGTTACTCAGGTAAAGGGAGTGCGAGGGAGATGGAGATAGAAACTTTGAACACGCATAACTTTTTAACGAATGGTCCGATTTGAAAAATTTCTTCTACATTTCGATAGGTATTGATAAACACAATAAAACTGCATTTTTACTTTTCCGAAATATTGAAATTTTTAAAATCGTATATAAGCGATTGTGGGCGTTAGAGGGGCGTGGCACCCTTTTGAAACAAACTTGCGCTGCGTAGGAACTCCAAGAATCTTCATGCCAAATACCAATCGTCTAGCTTTTATAGTTTCCGAGATCTCAGCGTTCATACAGACAGACGGACAGACAGACGGACAGACGGACAGACGGACATGGCTAGATCGACTCGGCTAGTGATCCTGATCAAGAATATATATACTTTATGGGGTCGGAAACGCTTCCTTCTCCCTGTTACATACTTTTGCACGAATACAATATACCCTTTTACTCTACGAGTAACGGGTATAAATACTGTATGAGATTGTTAATTGATAGCAAGTAAACAAAGTACTTTAATGTCAATGAATCTATAAGTACATATATGAAAAATTCTATACAAAGTTGCAATGAAATACAATGAAATACAGTACAACAAACTTTTCCACCTGAAATAACTTGCAAATCAATTCGCCCCAAGGCTTTACTTTAACTATTTAAATTTCATACAAACATTTATGTAAACTTGAGAAAAGTTTAATTCTAATAGTGTTAGTGTCAAATCCTCGCTCCAACAGTTTGCTTTGTAGTGGTTAAAACTCCTGCGGCACAGTACTTCACTGAGCTCAGTACTTTTCTGGCCACCGGAAAAGCCTAAGCTTAACCAGAAGTCATGGATAAGGACGATGCCATCGCGAAGCTCGTAAACAAATGCGCACCTCAAATTTGTAAAGATTAGCAGACAATTCGCACACAGTCAACACGGGCCACATCTAAGCTGCCATCTTCCATCAACCAATCCCCATCAAGACACTGGGAAAAATATTTTTAACTACTAGAATTTTACTAATACGAAAGGTATTAATATAAAGTTCAATAAAATATTAGACTTTCGATCAATATTTGTGCAAAATAAATAATAAAACTAATTAACAAGTATCAAAAATAATACAGTGCTTAAACATTTTGGCGTTACTTTTTCTCTGTGCCTAGATAGAATTTTGGAAATAAGGAAGGGAACTTGAAACCGAAACAGGGACAGGTTTTAGGGTCCCAGGTAGCCACCTTGTCTAATCTAATAGCTGCCGGCTGACAAACATTGACATTTTCTGTTATGTAATCAGACGCCCAAAGGTATGCCCAAAATACAAAGAACACGTGCCCAACACGCTCGCCGCTCGCCCAAAGCTGAAAGTAAGGCGAAAAGCGGAGGAAACGCAATAAATTGTCGCATAAAAATTGATGTTTTATTTTCAGCTGCCTTCCCACTGCTTGCCACTCGCCACTTTTCCCCACTTTTCCGCACTTTTCCCCACTTTCCCCACAAATTTCCCATTTTGGGTTCTGTTGTTTTTCGCTCCACCTTTTGCTATGCAAAACGTGCATGGAAATCGCAAAATTCTTTTTGGTTTTTCGGTTAGCCCAAACCCAAACAAAAGAAACCGAGCAGAAAGTTGCTGATGGGAGGAGAAAATGCTTCGGGCTTGAGGATCAACGGGCAAGTTTTTAAAACAGGCGAATTTCGCTTGCTCTAGATTCTTATCATTCCAGAGAACTTGGAAAAGTGGCATTATATTGCAAATGGATTTTTAGTTATGGACCTTCAGACACTCAATATGTTTTGTTTTATTGGTATAGTGACTTGGAAATAACTCAAATCTGAAGTCCTCCAATTACTTCTCTTTAAATATAGAATATTTATTTTTAAAATCACCCGCTAACTTATGTTTTATACCCAGTAACTTATACTTAAGTTGAAGCTTGTTTAATTGTAAATGCGTACACTTCCATAATTTTGGTAGCCCTTACCAATTAAAACAAGCCTTAAAGGTTACCTTTAACCTGTAAATATTTCTCACTCTAACTTACCGTATTCAACAGAACATTTTCCCGTAGGTCCATAATTTACACAAGACATGGGCGTGTCGTTCCGAAATGTAGTCAAAGCCGACACCGTCATGATTATTTGATGTCAGGCCGGCGTTATTTATAGGCAGCTGACATGACTATCGCCGGTGCAAAACGTTTTCCTAACACATATACATACAAGTAGTTCAAGTCCCCTAAAATAGACTGAAAACAGTTTATTTAAGGTACGGGTGTGAGAGATTAGGGCGTAAATTAATATTTGCCACGTGTAGTGCTTGGGATGTGTTGAGCGTTAACCGCAGGGCAGACACACGTGAAAAATGTCGAATAATCCATTACGGACAAGACAAGTGCCTCTTATCGTCAGACAGCCCACGCAGTCCGGACTCTGGAGTTCTCTCGAAGGTGTGGCCGTCTTAGAGGACTCCTCCAGTCTTGACATGGTCGGACAGTCCGCCCTTTTCTGCCGGACTCCCTACCATAAATTTGCCCGGGATTTCAGTCAAATGCTGCATAATCTGGTGGCCACCTCGAGGCAGCAGACGCGAGTTTTTGGCCTTGAAAGCGGTTCGAGAGGCCCGGGGTTACTTCTAATTGGTTTCCCGGGAATGCGTACAAAAGCTAATGAATTATATGTATCGCTTATCTGGTTTTAAAATCCTGGAGAAAAGAAAAGCTTACTAAAAGTATAAAATAAAGAGCCTGGAAAATATAAATTTTTAATTTTTCAAAGGAAATTAACGAAACAAAGCTCAATCAAAAAATTCCTGGATTTCTACAAAAATTTTCAGATTTTTTTTTAATAAAATATTTTTTTTTGTTTTTTTAATGTTTAAATTTTTTTTTTGTTGTAAACACATACAATTCACATTTAATGGTATATGTCTGCCATTAAATAACAAATTCAATTACTCCACCACATATCAACCCGTTTTATGACTAGCCTCGATCAAAATTATTTTGCCAAACTTTAACAGAGCAGTTGATAACCTGACTCTCGGATTCCAGCTAACCCAACTCAAATATTATGGCCGACTTCATGCCATCTTGGCTTACAAGTCACGGCAGGAAATTCGGATCCCTACACATATATGTGTGTGTGTAGGGGAACAAAAGGGAGATGAAAAGCCAGGATGAGAGTGAGATGTGGAAGAAGGTAACGCGATAGCGGAGCGGAAATTTGAGCAATGCAGCTAAATTGCGTTTAACCAAGCAAGCGAGCGAACTCGAACTAAAGGCATTCAAAAGCCCAAAAACCCATTCCCCACTTCAGCCGGAACCGGAGAGCTCAAGACCCGGATAGCCAAGAGTCCCGAGGGCCAAGGACCGAGGACCAAGGACCACCTTCCTTCGTGAAGACAAACTGCGCGTTGAAAACATAAATTCTTGATTGCAATAGACGTCGACAATGTTGTCACCGCCGCCAGACTCGCAGGCATCATCATCATTTTGATGTCGTCTCCTCATGAACTTGCGCCATATTTCACTCAAGGCTACCATTTCAAAGGGAACACGCCCAGAAATTCAGATAGTGGTGGCAGAAATTAAAGGAAGAAAAGATCTAACTCTAGTATTATTTAACAATACTAAATCATTAAATATGTATAATCAAATATTTATATAGTTCTTAACCTAATAATGATGTATGAAATTATTTAATTCATTTTGAAAACGTTTTTAAAAATATACAATAACTTACCAAAAAATATTATTTAAAATATCACCAAATATTTTAGGAGTTTTTAAAATAGTGAAACTCATTAAAAACCAAAAGATCTGCCACCACTGAGACCAAGTCTTCTCCACCCAAATTGCGCTGACCAAAAGTAACAAAAGGAACACGTGACATTTGCGGGACATAAATAAGGAGATGGAGAGAAATGGCCGGTGTAAATTATTGCACGACATCATCAGCGAAGGGTCCCCGCTTTTGGGGTCACCACCTCAACAACCTATTTATATAGCCCCGAATTCAAAAGCCCACCCCTTCGAAACAGCCGCGAATCAATGAGTTTTCCTACCATTTCCCCACTCCCTACTTTTAGGGAAATTAAGTGCTTCAATTTCAATTAAAACTTGTACTTGAACTTCTTCATCGGGGAAGGAGAACCGGGAATTGGTTTCGTCTTCCATCGCACTGGCCTCATTAATGCTAAATATCCGCGATATTTTATAGTAATTAGGAGCAGTCAAATTGAATTGGCATTATAGGGCGTGTTATGTTGCCAGGGCTGGCTCTGCTATAAAAAGCAAATGTTATTAGGGTTAAACTTAGTAATACATTCCTTGGGACGGAGGCAATTTGCTGGAAAATAGACATTTAAATTGGGGGAAGAAGGAAAATGAGTCCGAGTCCGGATGGGAAAAGCAGATTGAAATTTCAGCAAGACCCCCTCAACCCAAAATATTTCCTTAATTGAATGGAAAAATTATGGATTAGATTTGTTTACAAAGCCACTTTGAACTTGGCATTAAAATTCTTGATATTTTTGAGGAATGAGAGGTAAAAGATGCAAACATTTTTTTGGAATTTGAATTATAAGAACAAATTTAATAATTGAGTGTGCCAGGGAAATAACTTTTTTAAAATCACTTATAAATTAATGAGAAAAGATAGATCTATCTTTGGAAAAATCCGATGGAATTATTCCGAGCGTTCCACGTTATTTACTCCCTACTTCTAAATACATTTGTCAATGATTTTTACAAACTTTGTGATTAATTTCAATTCAATTTTGTTACACAAATCATTGTTTTGAAATGGATGCAATTAGAAAATACGATGGAGTTATTACGAAAGTTGGCGTTCCATTAGTTACTGCCTACTTTAATGCACCTTTATAAATTATTTGTAAAAATTGTGATTTAATTTCAATAAATTTACATTCCATTTTGTTAAAGAAATCACTTATAAATAAATACGAAAATATGGACGCAATTTGGAAATCCGATTCCATTATTCATTGTCTACTTTTAGACACCTTTATAAATGAATTTGAAAAACTGGTGATTAAATTTCAATAAATTCAAAATATTAAGAAAATTAAATCAAAACGTTCTTGAAACCTTTTTAGAATGTTTGAATATTGCCCGCACTTTGGCAATGCAAGACATACTTGCTATTCAGTGGCTTGGAAGTCAGGAATTATTTCTTGTAGCACAAGCCGCAGCGAATCGCAGACACGGCCACAATACAATTTGATTTCCATTTCGTGGGATCTCTGGCTTTGATTGCCGCTGACCTACTTGCTGCCTGATTACCCCACCAAACACACACACACACACACAGCGAAATGATATAGACACCCACACTCATGCAACACACACACAATCGGAGGTGAGGAGGAAATTCTCCATGTGGCATAGTTAGCATAACTTACGGCGCATGCCGCATTCCTCGCTGGCAAATAACTTTGCATACTTTCGGTGGCATGGATAAGTCGCCTTGATTTATGCAGCAAACACTTTCGATTAATTGCCCACAGAGCTGCGTTCATTGCACATGTGAGGCGAAAATGTACATATAATAGGGGATGGGGAAATGGAAATTCGGCATAAGGATAATTTGGGGGCCGAGGGGCGAAAAGTCATCAAAACTATTTCATTAATTTGTTGCTCGGCTGCTCTGCTGCGGCCCCAGAAGTCTTTAAAACTTTTGTTTGTTTGTCTTGGGCCAAAGTTTTAATCGCATTTGTTTGTCACCGCTCTCGACTTCATATATTTCGTTTTTCGTTGGCAATCTGTCTCGGTTACTGGAAAACTCGGCTTGCTGGCTTCTGCCAATATTTAACTTATAAATCCACATTTTAGACAAATGTTTGACTAGCGCAGAAAGGACACTTTCTCAGGAATAGGCTGTGATTATTGGGTCGAGAGAAACGTGGAAAGTTTGGCAATCAAATCCTAAATAAAACCAGCTATGATTTAAAGTTCAACTACCTGGCTGAGCATTTAAGAAAATGCAATGTTTGATTTAGAGAAATGTATGGCGTATGTATGCACAAACATCTGATTAACTTTTCTATCATTTTCAACTTGGCCCTGTGGCAAAACGATTTTATATTTTTGGCCGGCTCTCCTGCTCTCCAAAGTCGGTGAAGCGAGAGCTGCAGAGAGCTGTCAACCGCACGGATACAAATACAGGAAACGGAGCACCGGCTCACCAGCTCACCGGGCGGATGGGTAATCTGGGGAAATCGGAGTGGCAGTGGCAATGGCAGTTGGGCGAATGGCACGTTGTGAGCCAAGGATGAAGCCCAACTGAACCTGGGTGAACTGCACCTGACGCACGGGCAAATACAGCAAGGGCCAACTGGCTCGTCCTCATCCTGCCACTCTCTTTAGGACCCAACCCAATCTCCGCCTCCTCCTGTTGCTAATGTAGTTTACTTACGCTGAAATATTTGCTTTGCCAAACTGCATTTCCATTCCAGGGCAGGAGTCAATTTTTATCATTCGCTTCAAATTTGCATACGGACATGGCAAAAATCAAAAAAATATAAAAATTTAAATACGATCCTCAAAAAATCTTTAAGCTTATACATTTATTAAAATTATATATATTAAAAAAATATCTTTTTAATATTTTAAAATAAAGTGCTCCCATTTTAATTTACTTCTCTTCCGTTTACTTTTCTTGGTATTGGTACCACTGTGCAGTTTTCCGATAGAAAACAGAGCGTGTCCAAAGCTGCATCGCCAAATCACGATGAGGATGCAATTTGCAATCGACAAAAATGCCAGAGAATTTCAGTTCCTGTTTTTAGATAAAATTAAGATAATTATGTGTGCTAGTGAAGAGTGAAAAATAAATGAAAGGAAAGGCTTAGCAACCAGGATCAGCCGCAAATTGCCATCATCATTCTCAGGGGGAGGGAAGGGGTGGTAGCTACCTTTTGTCCGGCTTTCTGTTCGCCTGTCCGGGACTTATGAGAAAGGCCAAAATGTCATGTACAACAGATAAAAAGGACACGGACACGGCGGCTAATGGCACAAAGAAACAACAACTGCGAAACATCGGGTGGGGATACCATAAGAAAAATGCACTTCATAGAGAAAACCAAACTACAATTGTGTATTTAAAAAAAAACTTGTTTGAATATATTAAATGATAAAATTAAAAAAAATAGTAGGACTTATAAAAAATAAATAAATCTGATCTTCCTATTAATTTCAAAAGATTAACATATTCTGAAAATGTTTAACAATTTAAACATTTTGAGTTTTTAAAGAAAAAGTTTTTTATAGGTGCCCCAAATATTTAAATATACTTTTCATAAATTTAGAAGTATTCCATTATTTTTTTGTGTGTACAAAAAGCGAGGGACGACAACCAGAAAAGGGTTATAAAGCTCTGCTCCATCCAAACTCCTCCCTTCTTCACCCCTTTATCTCTGGTCTAGGCCATTATTGCGCAGACTTTATTGTTTTTTTGTGCTTTTGCCATCTTACTCATTTCGTTGTTGGGTTGCCTTTTGTTGAATTGAAACAATTTGTCACTTTTGGCCAAGAGCCTGTGGCGGTTTTTTGTTCAGCAGTGCGAGAGTTAGCTGAACTCCTGGGCAAAAAGATCGCTGCCGCCCTTTATTCTTCTCCTTTGTAGTTAATGAAATAAATGGAGAGCAAAGCGCAGATGGGCGCACCGAAATATACATAATATTTCTGACAGTGTTTTATTGCAAATTACCAACTTCAGATGGTGGCTGCAAAAGTACCGACTTCCTGATAGGACAAAATTACCAGGATATTTTACAAGAAAATTTCAATTTATTTGATATATTCCCATTAAATTGGATCAAGTAAAATTAAATTTATTAATTTAAATATATTATTATTTGCAAATTTATCTTCTTCGCCATCTCCCTTGGTAAATATATTGTGGCTGAGTTGATTGTATTATTTGCACAATTACCATAAAAGGGAAATGTACTCACATTTCCAACATATGTTTGAAACACTTTATGAAGTGTTCTTTCATCCAGTCCGTCGATAAATGCCTATAACTCGATGTATACAATGAACTGCATTTCATTAGCCCACCGCACTTGCCACGTGTAAAAACAGCTGAAAAAATAAATACAAATAAAACGAGTGCAGAAAATCAATCGGCCTGTTAAATTTCACTGAATGGCCATTTCATTTGCATAAGTTACGGATTGACCATTGCATTACAGTACATTAAATTAATGCCAGATGGCCACTTAGAGCGAATAAAATAAAAGCAATTGAATTTGTTCACACAAGCAGTTAAGGACCAGCCGAAAAAAAGGGAAGAAAGAGCGGTTAAAAAAATTCATTCCAGCTTTCCGGAAAATCCAAACAAATAAATAAATAAGATTAGGGGAAAGAGGGCCTACTCAACCTCAGATGGTCCTGCTTTAGTTATAAGCCAGGTAGCGAAGCTCCGAGTTGGTTGTTTGATCTGCTTCAGCATTTCACCCACCCACTTTCCACCTGCCTTCAGTCCTTCCTTTGAACTTTGCCCAATGGTTTCCAAATCGGCCTAAATGTCTAAACAGGAAATCAATTCTCAACAGGCTTTTGTGCCGGACTTTGGCTCAGGACTGACCATTCTAAAGGATTTGTAGTTCGATGTGCTGGCCAAATGTTGGCTCACTTCCTGAATATGGAAAGGATGAAGCTAGGAACAGAAGAATTAAAAAAAATAAAAAATACAAACATATTAAGATCACACATAAATTAAATTAATTTATGGCTAAGAATTTCCTAAAAATGTTTGAATAAAATGCGATGCTAGTTCTCTGTTTCTTTTAAGACCAAACATTTAGCTGAATGACTCTCCAAATTAGTCTTATTCCAGCTGTCGGAATTTAGCAGTCCTTTGAAGTTCATTGTGCCCGTGGCTACTTCAGACTTCACTGCAGTAGCTGCTGGCTTGCATATTGTTGGGTGCTCATGTCTGGGGCATGCTTGAAATGCAACATTTCACCGGAAAGCAGCGGAAGGCCTTTTATATGCCCGGCCAACTTCCGGTCTATAGAAAACTAAACTCTGTTGCAGTTATTGTTATTGTGGCTTGCCAAGTGGTGGCAGGTGAACAAAAGGTGCGCCTATGCATATGCTTCATTGTTCAGATTTTTTCCGCACTCAAGCAGACCTTAAACTTGACAAATTGCTATAGGATTTTTGCCTTCTTTTATTTGTTCACTTGAAAATTTAAACAAAACTTGTAAAAACTTTATTTCATTTAACATTAAAGGATTGAAACAGAATCAGTAAAATGTAATTGATTTTTAAAAATTTGGATGGTATTCGTGTATTTTATTAGTGATATGGATATTATTTTAACTATTCCAATTTTACAAAAAATATTAAATAGGCCCATTTTTATTTGAAATCCAAAGTTAA
This sequence comes from Drosophila lutescens, assembly GCA_037075285.1. Lineage (NCBI taxonomy): Eukaryota > Metazoa > Arthropoda > Insecta > Diptera > Drosophilidae > Drosophila > Drosophila lutescens. The sequence continues at coordinate 51,227 of JBAMCF010000677.1, forward strand.
CAATTTTAAGCCATAATTGCAGTTAAGATTTTTGTACTTAAGCCCCATTACTTTTCTTGTACCACAAAAAAAGAGCAAAAGATAAGCCGAACACAAAAGTCAGTCAAGGAGAAGAAAGACGCAGGTTAATGGATTTCTCTTGTGATATTTGACTTGACCCAGACCCATAGTCATTCTGGCTTATCCGTAGACATCTCGTTTTATTCGTTCTTTATGCGCGTCGTGAATTTTTCAAGTGAAAAGTTTACATTTATTATCGAGGGGAGGGAGAAAGGGGTGGGGCGAAAGGGGCACGGTCCCAACCTGTCCTTCGAGGGACAACAAACAACACATTACGTTTAATTGAATGTTGCGGTTGTGTCGCCTCTCCGACTTTTCTTCTTCCGGTTCTTGTAAGGCATTTTCTTCCTCAGGAACTCGTCTCGACACGGCCTTTATCTCACTTGTTTTACACTCGCAAAAAGGTATAGTACTTTATACTTGGAAATACAAATGTTTGGTATGTAAACCTTTTTTTAAATTACTGTTAAAAATATCAATTAAGTGGTAATCTAGTTACAAAAAATACTAATGTAGTTAAAAAAATAAAAAAAAAGCTGTGCCAAAACATATTTATTTTAAACAACAAATTTTAAAAATAAGAATTCTAGATTGCTATTCCATTGCTATTAAGTATTTATAGATATATACATTTTTGTTTAATATTTAACTATTTTTTTAAGTGGAAGTCTGTATGTGTTTGTGACACGCACCGCGGCAGAAAAGAACAGGAATTATAATGTAGTGTAAATATTTAATGATGATGTGGCTTTAGATTACGCTACCGTCACGTGGTTGCTGTTAAACGTGCTCCCATCCAGAGCGAAATCTTGACCTCCCCGACCAATTCAATGAACTGGAAAAGTCGCTGCCGACAGGACAGTTTTCCGCGCGTAGGCGCAATTCCTCGAACGGTGGCCACTGAACTGCAAAAAAGGCCTCCGACTGCTGATATGCATACAAAAAACAAAAGCAAATGAAAATAAACAAAAGATATGAGATTTATATGGGAAAATTTAATGAGCGTAAATAAAAAACATTACTTATCTGAGCCCCAAAACATTTACAACTAAAGGAGAATAAATCTTTCTGAGCCATGCTAGTAACAAGAAAATTGCAGCCATTTGAAGATGCCGCTGTTAATAAAAATATATATGTAAGTTTTATGACCTTTGATGACTATAAAAAAGATTTTCATTTTCTATTTGTACGCACATTCTAAAGTTATTGTACCTATAAAAAGCGTTTCAAATCAGACGCAGAATGTACAAAATAATGTTTTCCTCTAGGTTTTTTTTTGATTGTTTTATATTTATTATAATTTTATTTAAATAGTAATTTTATATAATTAAAGTGTACAAAAGAAGATTAACTACATTTGAAATTTTGAAAATGAAAATAAATCTGTAATATTTATTGACTCCCGAAAGTTAAAGATTTTTAATACCCCGTTATCCAATGTATTAGGTATTACCGCCAAAAATCAAATTCATATCTAAATTATCGATATCTTTTGAAAACTTCGAAATGACACTGGTGCATGTCTTTGCTTTTAGTTCTCTCCTGCAGAGAGTGTCTCTGCTAAGAAGATGTGACTAATTTATTTCAGTCTGGCAGCCCGATAACAATTAAATAGCTAAAAACTATAAAGCTATTGCAAAACTACAAAGGAGTTCAAGCGTTTTTGTTTTTACAAAAGTACATTATATTTTAAAGATCAACTTTTTTTACTTAACTTATATTTACTAAACTTTTAATCTGTCTATTTTATAATATGCTTCCCTTTGATTATTTATGATCCAAATTGCAAACGAAACTATGCACAAATAATACAAGATTTTTGTAAAGAATGTTTTTAGAACTGAAGTTTTACTTTTTAAAATTGGTTTTTTATATATTTTCCTCAACGTCCTATTTTAGCTATTAATTAGCCAGCTTCCCATCGCTGCGCACTGTTGTGTTATCGCACTTATCGAATGGCGTGATTATTCGATAGCCTATGATAGAGAAAATGTACGTCATGTGATTGTGGATTCTTTTTTCGCACGGAGCAGTCACCTGTCGGCCGAGAAAATACAATTACGCCTGCAATTCGGTGAGTGTCAGCTGGAAAAGTTGGAAATCCGGATGCACTAACTCCCCCACGATCCGTAGACAGTGAAGAAATAGCAAGATGGCGGCCCAAATACGCACCGTGGTGTCCCAAACGTTCCTGTGGCTCTTCCTCGCGGTGGCCACCATCCTGACCCTGTACTTCGTGATGACGGGCAAGGGCGAGCGGGTGAGCGTGGGCTGGTTCCTGGCCTCCTCGAACCCCTACATGTGGGCCTGCCTGGGCATCGGGCTCTCCGTCTCGCTGTCCGTGGTGGGCGCCGCCCTTGGCATCCACACCACGGGGACGAGCATCGTGGGCGGCGGCGTTAAGGCGCCCCGCATCAAGACCAAGAATCTGATCTCGGTCATCTTCTGCGAGGCGGTGGCCATCTACGGTCTGATCACAGCCATCGTGCTCTCCGGCCAGCTGGAGCAGTTCTCGATGGAGACAGCGCTGTCGCAGGCGGCCATCCAGAACACGAACTGGTTCTCCGGCTACCTCATCTTCGGCGCCGGCCTGGCCGTCGGCCTGGTCAATCTGTTCTGCGGCATCGCCGTGGGCATCGTCGGATCGGGAGCCGCCCTCTCGGACGCCGCCAATGCCGCCCTCTTCGTGAAGATCCTCATCGTGGAGATCTTCGGCTCGGCCATCGGTCTGTTCGGCCTCATCGTCGGCATCTACATGACCTCCAAGTCCAAGATGGGCGACAAGGAGTAGGCGCAGTCGCCAGCCATCCAGCGTGAGTGTGTGAATCATGGCGCAACAGCGAAGGTCAAGATAATAGCACTGGCATGGCACATATTTTCTTATCACCTAAAGGTTGCACATTCAGAAATGTTCAGCTCTTTGAAGCGAACTTCTATCTAGTGTTCTCTAAATAGTTTATTTGTTTAAGGCTAGGATCAGCTTTTAACTCATTTGATTTGGCTTACAATTTAATTTTGAATAGTGCTTTATTATCAGGGCATATGGTTAAATCCTAAGATAAAGTTAAGATAGATAGATAGATGCTTTATTCGATTTGCCAGTGCTATAGCTTCGACCTCATCTAAGTTCGAGTCATAAAACTAATTGCTACTTTTCTCCCGCAGCCTTCGCCCTCGCATCATCATCACGAAGAACGGCAGTCAGTCACCAAGGCATTCCCCCATCCCGAGCAGACACGCACAACACCAGTGTTTGCATATTTTTTGGAAATTACAACTCGTTATATGCAGTTACAGCTTGCAGGCGACTCCCCACAGAACGACTTCCGATCAGCCGAAACGCTTTAAACTGGGACTTTAGTTACTTATTAAGTTGATAGTTGGTTAAGTTGGCAGTTGGTTTTCACGCCTCGCACACTTACAGTCAGCAGCATCACTCAATCGATTGCCGAGTGTGCACGGTGTGAAAACGACGGCGATTGTTTATATAATTTTTTCGCCAAACGAAAGACATCATGTGTGTGTGTCCGTTTTTGATTTTAAGTAGTTTGTTTTGTTTGTTTCTACACTGGCTCCGAAAAGGCTAATTCAGAATGTATTATATTAACTACCACAAAACGATAAACTTGTATATTTCAGGCTACTGTTTATGGCAGAAGTTGTAGAAAGATGCACAGTCGCATTATTATTATTATTATAGCAAGTATTCCATATTAAAACAAATAATAAAATGTATTCGTTTTGTTTATCAATTAGAGTGAAGTAATGACTACCACGATGGCTTATCAGGAGCACGCGCTAAATGGTTATGAGTACATTACATACATCACTCGAATATATATGTGTTTTATCAAAGTAAATTGAGTTTTAGGCTAGTGCGTTTCAAGCTGTTTTTTATTTTTTTCTTAAGCATATTCTAATCTAACGGTGGAATTATTAAGGCTAAGAAAGCATCAGCCTTTGTTGATAAATCTCTCACATTTGAGGAATCATGGAATCAGTTATAGAACTAATTTCGGTTTTTAGGCGTGTATGTCCGTCTGTCTGTCTGTCCGTATGAACGCTGTGATCTCGGCATCGACTTTAGCCTTCTCTCCTGTTTTTTGACTGAGTTCTGTAAAAGAACCAAAATGTAATAGTTAATGTAATATATATGAATGTCCACTGACTTACCTTTAGTATGCTCCAAAAAAAGTTGTTTTTATTAAAATACGCAATTTCCGTTATCCACAGTTTGTGTCTCATAACATCTACGTAATAGCCATTAAAATTGCAGGAAGTGATGCCGTGGCTAACTACTCCGAACTGAGCGTAGATCATCTTGCCGTTGTGATAAACGTGCGCGTTTAACGGTCCTCCGGAGTCCCCTCTACAGGTGTCCCCAGTTTCGGCCCCAGCGCAAAAGTTCCCTTTGGGCATCGGTCCAAGCCACGGTTCGCAGTCCTCCCTCGCTTTGCGGAGGTGCAAAGTGATGGATCTCACAAATTGGCTGACATTTCCATTCTCCGTTTTACCCCAGCCAAAGGCTGAAAACTTTGGGATGGGCCACGGCCTGACACGGTTATCCAAAATGATACAGATCGGCCGGATATGAGCTGTAGATAAGAACGGATTGCATATTACAATTCACAATACATTTTGTAACTTTAAAATGCCAGTATCCAATGGATATACTTATTACGGACTAAACAAATATGTAACTTTATACCTTTGTATTCCACTGATCTGTCCAGTTTTACCAGGCCTAAATCACTTTTTATTCCGTCCACATTGTATGTGAATTTTTCGGCAACAGCATATTCTTCCACTTCTTTGCATTCTGATGGAGGACAGTATTGGTCGTAAACTCCTAAATTCACAAATCTAAGACGGCAACATAATGAGATGAATATGAACTTTTAAGCAGCAAACGCAGGTAGGTACTTACAACTTTTTTTGATCTTCAATACAATGCGCGGCTGTCATAACAAAGTCTGAAAAAACAGATAAAATTAATAATTTGATATTGCCTAAAGCTATTTGAACTAACTTTTTTTAATAAGTGATCCGCCGCAAAGAAAGGCTTTTGATGAATTGCGTATAAGGGCCATCCAAGGAGTGCTATGCAGCTCAGTTTGAGCGCCAAACGTTATTTTTCCTCGAAAGTTCTTTGGGGGAAGACATTTTACATCCAGGAGCAGGGCTATTCCCTGGTCCCAGAGCACTGAACCGAAATAAACATACAATATAATGACGGAACACTTCATTCTCAGTCTAATGATGAGAACCGACTAATCATAAAACATACATCTGCGAACAATTACTAATTTGTTTTTCTAAAGTTGATTTAAGATTGTGATTCATGCTTTACTTATTTCAAGAAAATCGATAGCATAAAATTTACATCTTAAGACGAGCCAGGCTTATCAAGAATGTGAAAACCAAACTACGTCAAATTAGTTATTTCCGATATGATATGACATTTTTATTGAAATGCATTTATAATCGAGTTTGTTAAGAAAGTAGTGGGTATCAGATAGTATAGTTACTTAACGATAGGGGTTGTTGTAGTTTTTTGTGTAAGGTTTTTCTAAATTTCTTTAACACTTTATTTAGTGTGCTAAGAGCATCCTTTGACACGACGTCCTCTATCCACAGTTTGTGTTTCATTACGTCCATATAAAAGGAACTGTAATTGCATTTAGGGTAGCAAGAGTTGACTGTCCCGAACTGAGCGTAGATCCAAGTTCCGTTGTATTTAACATGCGCGTTTAAAGGACCCCCTGAGTCGCCAAAACAGGAGTTTCCCTTCTCAGCTCCAGCGCAAATTTTGCCTTCGGGAATCGGTCCAGGATTAGGTTTGCATTCCTCCTCATTACGGCGATGCACAGTGACGGACTTCAGATATTGGCTATACTCTCCATTCTCCATCCTACCCCATCCAAAGACTGAAAATGTTTGTATAGACAACGGGTTAAACTGGTCGTCCAAAATTATGCAAATCGGCCGAATATGTGCTGAAAATAAGAAAAAATGCCAAGAAATTTAATTTTTTTTTTAATTCCAAGGAAAATATTTTAAGAAATGCTTTAGATAGTATTTTGCAATTTAAATTTAATTTAGTAACTTCCAATGATATATACTTTGGATATATATTTCAATGGTTCAAAAAATATAGTTACTTGCCTTTATATTCCACTGGTCTGTCCAGCTTAAGCAGAGCTATATCTCTTTTAATTCCGTTTACATTGTAAGTGAATTTCTCGACCGCATTGTATTCTTCAACTTCCTTGCATTTTGATAAAGGGCAGAATTGGTCGTAGACACCCAAATTCACAAATCTAAGACGACGCAATTATATGAATATAAGTTGGCAAAAACAAGAGAAACTTACAATTTGCTTTTATTTTCAATGCAATGCGCGGCTGTCAGGACAAAGTCTAAAAAACGGAAAATTTTAAAATTTGATTTTGTTCAAAACCATGTATACTAACTTTCGTTAATAAGTGAACCGCCGCAAACAAAGTTTTTGGAAGGACCACGAATAAGGGCCATCCATGGAGTGCTTTCCAGTTCTGTTTTAGCGCCATACATTATTTTTTCACGAAAGTTCTTCGAAGGAACACATTTTTCATCTAGGAGCAAAGCTGATCCCTCGAGCCAAAGCATAGAGCCCAAATAAACAATCAAAATCACAGAATACTTCATTCTTAGGCTAAAGACGCGAACTAACAATTATAAAGTCCAAGCCTGAAGGCCTTATATGCAGACCTCTGAGGCTTACAATTAATAGGAAATTACTGATAAGTTCATTCCGCGAATTTAAGATTGTGATTAACCATGAATTATTTAATGGTAAATTTAAATAAACCCAACTACTACGGATAAATTCTTTCCGCTTTTGATTTAAGATTGCCATTATTCATGGATTACGTATTTCAATTATTTTCGTTATCACCATTTTGACTCTATATACTTTCCTGAAATGTGCAACATAAATACGTATATCTTATGTTGTGTCAGCAGAACAGCAAACACATATGTGCATATTCTGCCTAATTTTAACCAAGCTCACATATTCACAAGGGCGTGGGCAGGAGGGATTTTCGGTTTTAAGCCCCATTAAAATCGTATGTAAAATAATGTTTTCAAAAATGAGTTCTACACAAAATCTCAATTCTGAAACCCCCTTCAACCAAATCCTGACTACGCTTATGCTTAACATCCACACATAAAAACATTTCTGATGACTTGACTGAAATCCATTTAAGTTGCACACTAAAAGGTTCATTCGCGTTTGTATCTTCTTTTGTAAAGCAACTCTAACAGCAATTGTTCAAGTTAATACCAAAAAGTACATATAGGGCTTTAAATTCTGCGTTTAGTCTTGATTTCGACTTGAGCTCGTTTTGGTGCCGTATTCAACTGATAAGTGAGATTTTAAAACTAATGAAAATATATTTGGCTTTCCAAAAAAAACACAAACAAACAAACCAATTCAATTTAGTTGAACCAATATCAATAATTTATTTCATATGTGAAGCTGCTCTTATCAAATTACGGCCCTGTTTTTCCCATTAATTCCATAAAGTAAAAACAATAATCCATTATTCGTTACTCTGTTTGAAAATATATAAACCATCCTACAACATGCTCCTTCTCAAATTTACAAATAAATTGTCTGTTCCAGAATATATAACTTAACATGATCGAAACAGTTTTCTTCGACCTATTACATTCGTTTTGAGGAATACTCTATCAGTAACGGGCATACGAATTGCACAAAGCTTTCTTTTATTTTGAACTGCCGCCCAAAAACCGCTCGAAGTTGGCAGCCCCGCGGAGCAGCGTTGCATTTGGCGGCCATTTTGAAAGTGACAGCTTCTTTTACCGTTTTCCTTTGCATCCTCTTTCTTTCGACGCAAAACGCTTTCAAAGTCGCACGCTTTTCGAGTTTGCCTTGAATTTCCAGCTTCAACTGTTCCCAAAATGTCCGAGGAAGTTGTGGAGCCGACCAACCAGGATGCGGGCCACCTGCCGCCGCAGCAGAACCAGGACGAGGAGATCTGGGAGGACGAGGGCGCGACCACGATGCCCGCCCAGCAGGCCACCGAGTGGCCAGAGATCAAGCTCTTTGGCCGCTGGGCCTGCGACGACATCTCCATCAGCGACATCTCGCTGCAGGACTACATCGCCGTCAAGGAGAAGTTCGCCCGCTATCTGCCGCACTCCGCCGGGCGCTATGCGGCCAAGCGATTCCGCAAGGCCCAGTGCCCCATCGTGGAGCGCCTCACCAGCGGGCTGATGATGAAGGGACGCAGCAACGGCAAGAAGCTCCTGGCCTGCCGCATCGTCAAGCACGCCTTCGAGATCATCCACCTGCTGACCTCGGAGAATCCGCTCCAGGTGACGGTCAACGCCATCGTCAATTCGGGTCCTCGCGAGGACTCCACGCGCATCGGACGCGCCGGCACCGTGCGCCGCCAGGCCGTCGATGTGTCGCCCTTGAGGCGCGTCAACCAGGTGAATATAATATGTATATATTCCGAAGAAAAATCAAAAAAAAAGTACACTTTGCCTGTAGTTTGAAAATATATTGCATCCGAAATCAAAAGTTAATTAAACTTTGGAGAAAGATCTAAAATCTCAATTGTAGAACCTTTATAATGCGATTTTGATGTAGCACATAGAACATCCATATATAATCGAAAGATTCAGTTCAACTTCTTCAACACAAAAGATTCCAAGTTACTTTATAAGAACTTAAACATACGTTAAAAACATTTTCTGCAAGAGAAACTATAGAAACATCCTGTATAGGACTTTATCTACCTTTTAAAATTTCCATTTTTTCATTACCCCAAATCTTTTCACTAGTAATTTACTTTAATTAATTTGGTTTTTATTATTTAACTATAGTACATTAATAAACTGACAATTGAAAATGATTTGGTTAAGCAATAATGTTTCCAATAACAATGATATTCATGAAAATTCTTAAAATGATCTATACTTACAGGCGATTTGGCTAATTTGCACTGGAGCACGCGAGGCTGCTTTCCGTAATATCAAAACCGTGGCCGAGTGCCTGGCCGATGAGCTAATAAACGCTGCCAAGGGATCTTCCAACTCGTATGCCATCAAGAAGAAGGACGAACTGGAGCGCGTGGCCAAATCGAATCGTTAAACGGCGATTATTTCCTGATTTTCACGAATTGATGCAAACGTACATACGTTGTTATGTAATCATTTCAGCTTCTAAGTAAATACACCAATGTATTTTATAACTGTTGTTTCAATTGGCCTAAAGGGTAAGATATAGGTAGGTTCCAACAGTATAAGTATGTGAGATAAAAAGGCAATGTGTTTGTTTCAAAGCTGAGAACTTCCTGTCTTTTCATTGCATGTCAGTTTTTAACTATTATAGAGTTACATTGGAATCCCTAATCTCAAAGCGACTGGTTACAAAAGAAAAAAGAGCTACACGATGAAGTTTGCAATGTTTTTTGTGCTGTTCGTGGTTGGTGCCGCCACCTTGGCTACGGTTGGTGTAATCCTGGCTAACGTGATGACCGGAATGGGAGAGCGCATGGGCCTCGGCTGGTTCCTGTACACCTCGAATCCCTTCATGTGGTCCGGCCTTGGTATCTTCCTCGCCTGCGCCCTGTCCGTTCTGGGCGCTGCCAGCGGGATTTACATGATTGGCTGCAGCGTGGCTGGCGGCGGAGTGCGGTCGCCCCGCATCAAGACCAAGAACCTGATCTCTGTCATCTTCTGCGAGGCGGTGGCCATCTACGGCCTGATCACGGCCATCCTGCTCTCCGGCAGCGTCGTGAAGTTCAGCACACTGCGGCTGATCACCGACAAGACGGTGATGTCGGTCAACATGTTCACGGGATTCGCTGTCTTCGGAGCCGGCCTGTGCACGGGCCTTGTGAACGTGGCTTGTGGCATTGCTGTGGGCGTCGTGGGTTCCGGCGCCGCCCTGGCGGATGCGGCCAACTCGGCGCTCTTCGTCAAGATCCTCATCGTGGAGATCTTTGGCTCGGCCATCGGCCTGTTTGGCCTGATCGTGGCCATCTACATGACCTCCAAGGCGGAAATGATGCTGTAGGCCATTACATAAAAAAGACGTGATTGAAAAGCTAACATTTATTTAGTTTATTAAAGCTAGTCCTCCTCCCCATCGTCATCGCTGTCGTCGGCTTCATCATTGTTTGCCTCCTCGTCGTCGTCTTCCTCGTCCCAGTGCTTGATCTTCTTGTTCGTCATGAAGTCCTCGCGCAGCACATTCCATTCGGACTTCTTTTTGCCGCTGGAAGCCTCATCTTCGTCGTCGTCATCCGTCTCTTGCTCCTCCTTCTTCACTGCGTTGTCTACGGCCGTGGATTTGGCTCGCTTGCCACTCATCAGGACATCCAGGAACTTGCGCTTGTTGATGTTGTTGAGCACCGCATCCTGCCGGCTGTCCAGCGGGCCCGCCTCCTCCAGCTGCTGCTGCAGATCCTTCTGCTGGATGCGCACGGCGTTGAAGAACTGCACCACTCCGCGGGTGGCCACTTTGCGGAGCGTTCGCTCGCGCTCCATGTCCCGGAAACTGGGCTTCACCCGCAGCTGGAGGGGCACATTCTTGCGCTGCTGTCTGGTCAGCGTGGCATCCAGTGCAGATGCCTCCGGCTTCTCATCCTCGTCGTCGCTGTCCTCTTCATCCTTCGCCTCTGTCTTCTCGATCTCAAAGTCGAATCCCGGCTTCTTGGCGGCCGCGGCTTTCTGGAATCGCACAGCCGCCTGGCTGTTTTTGGCCCTGGCGAGCACTGTTTTATTTTGGGTCTCCGGCTTGGTGGTCTTCAGCACTTTTAGGATGGAGTCCGCCCAGCCGGCATTGCCCTCCACCTCGCTGCCGGAGTCCTGACCGCCCCCTGAGTCGGACTCCTCCGCGGAACTTGCGGCCGCAGGAGCAGCTGCCTTCCTAGCACGCTTCTCAGTCAAAAGAGCCATTTTATGAAGCAAACAAGTGGATCCTACTATAAAAACAAAACGAGCGTGTTTATCACGTTTTTAGGGATGGGAGAATAGAGCTCCTAGGTCCGCACTATCGGCAAAGAAAAATAGAGAAGGGTTTAATTAAATACTTAAAAATTATTTACATTTTAATAAAAATGTTTGTGCATTTATTTATTGAATATAAAATTGTTTTAATTTATTTTACTTTCTATATATATTTAAAACTTGATTATTTACCATATCGAGGGATCACTCTCAGGAGGAATCCCTGTACTATATTCGATAGTCCAAGCATCAATAGTGTCATCTCTAATTTTGTGGTGGCGCGAACCGTCGGATTTTGGTGTGAATTTATTTGCGAAAATGGACCTGAACACCCTGCTGCAGCGGGCCCAGAACCTGACCAATGAGGCGAAGGCGGAGTGCGAGCTGCCCGCCGTGGAGCGGACGCTCCAGCAGGTCCTGCAGGCCACCACGGAGCTCCACTCGCGCGTCACCCAAACCGGCGGCAAGGAGATCCAGGCGTGAGTAAACAATCCCGAACGAAACTGAATGCAGAGCTTAGGATAAAGCATTCTTTCCAGTCACATCCTGCTGGGATCCAAGGGCGTGGACCTGCCCAAGCTGAACCAGAAGCTGGAGGCGCTGAGTGCCCGGAAAACCTTCGAACCGCTGGACGTAAAGGCGGACACTGATGTGCGCACATTCCTGAAGAACGAGCGCGAGAACGCCATCCTCTCGGTGATCGAGGACACCAACAAGAATGTGGGTAAGCCACCGGATGACCACCAAACCATCGCTGACATATTTAACCGAATCCCCAGATCAATGACTCTGTGAACAAGCAGAAGTGGGCCAGCATGAACAGCGCCTGGAACGAGGAGAAGACTCGCCTGCTGGACGCCCTGATTGCGCCCTCGCAGAACTTCATCGACCTGCAGCGCCTGCCCGAACCCACCATCCTGAATCCCCACTGCCAGCCGCGTTCCTGCCTCGATCCGCTGGAGCTGGTCTACGCCCAGGAGTTGCGCCAATACAACGAGCTGCTGCTAAAGGGCAGCCAACGACCCAATCTCATCCAGAAGTTCGCCCAGCTGTCCCAGAGCTTCGGCGACTCCCGGCTGACGGACATGTGGACCCTACTCACTTGCGTCACCCAGATAGGCGAACCACTGCACAGCGATCCCATCAAGAGCCGGCAGCAGAGGCCGGAGTTTGTCAATTACGGCAAATCCTATCTGGAGCGGCGCTACCGGGTGTTCATGTGCTCCCAAGTGGGCGGCTCCTATGCCAACAACAGCTATCAGCTGGTCCTGGCCTATGTGAGCCATCGGTTTAGTGCCCAGCAGACAATCGGACTGGTGGACACCGTGGGCGAACGACCCTTGTGGCCTCTGGTTTACTACGGATTGCGCTGTGGATCCGCCGAGACGGCAGTGGAGTTCCTGCGCGCAGCGGGCAGCAGCCACGAGGAGTTCGCCCAGCTGGTGGCGGATCGGAATGCGGGCGAAGCCAATTCCAGAATAGAGAACCAACTGCGCCTGCAGTACGCCAACAAGATACGCAACTCCACGGATGCCTACAAGAAGGCCGTTTACTGCATCCTCCTGGGCTGCGATGTCAACGAAGTCCACGGCGAGGTGGCCAAGACCATAGACGACTTCCTGTGGATCCGGCTGGCCATGCTGCAGCCGGGCGACGCCGCCAGCTATGGCAAGCTGCAGTCGCTGATTCTGGAGAAGTATGGCGAAAAGTACTTCAATGCCAGCCAGCAGCCGCATCTGTACTTCGAGACCCTAGCGCTCACGGGCCAGTTTGAGGCGGCCATCGAGTTCCTGGCCCGCCGGGACGACACCCGCGTCCATGCCGTGCACATGGCCATAGCGCTGCACGAGCTGGGTCTTCTGGGCGGGGCGCGCAGCGTGTCGCAGCCCCTGCTCTCGATTGACATCATGGATCCGCAGCCACTGAGGCGCCTCAACCTGACCCGTTTGATCAGACAGTATGTGCAGCGATTTGAGCGCACGGACACCACGGAGGCCCTGCACTACTATTACACACTGCGCTGCCTGCGGGATCCCAGGGGCCGGAACATGTTCATGGCCTGCGTGTGCGATGTGGTGGTGGACAGTGGCGTCTTTGATACCACCATATTTGATTTGATTTTCGGCCAGCGGCAGGCGAGTGACCAAGAAGAGGTGAACAGGTAAAACGCTTTTATTTTCATTTGAAATCAGTCTAAGTCTAGTCTCTTGCATTTTCAGTGGCCTCTTCCGTCAATTCGACTGCCCGGAGTTCGACACGCGCACCATGGCCGCTTTGGTGGCCGACGAACTGGCCTCGCTGGGCAACTTTGAGATCTCGGCGAGACTCTACGAAATGGCTGGCAAGTATAGCCTGGCCCTGAAGCACATCTGCATTCTGCTGGCCCAGGTGGTCCAGTTGCCCACGCTGGGTGGATCGTTGAGGGAGCGCCTGGGCCTGGAGGCCCAGAGATTCAGCCAACTGCTGGCCAGCGACAGCATCGAGGTGGAGCCCAAAATGAAGGCCAGCTTTGTGCTGCTGCAGGATCTGCTGATCTTCTTCAACTTGTATCATGAGGGGAAGCTTAGTGCAGCCCTGGAGCAGCTGCGGCAAACCCAGTTGATGCCCAACACGACGAACGATGTGGAGGTGTGCCTGGCCAATGTGAGGCGACTCAGCGGCGAGGTGATCAAGGTGCTGCCCGACGTCATTGTGGCCGCCATGGACATTGCCCAGCGGCAGTACAAGCAGCTGAAGACGGGAATGGGCGGCTCCCTGGAGCAGAGCCAGATGCAGCAGCTCCGGCAGAGGGCCAAGGCCCTCTCCAACATGGCCGCCACAATGCCATACCGTCTGCCCTACGACACCAACAGGCGGCTGATTCAACTGGAACTGGTGATGCACTAGAATAAAGGTACTTTAAGGCACAACGAGTCTCCTTCAGTCTACTTCATTAGCATGAAAATGAGCTCCTCCTCCTCGTCGCTGTCTTCCTTAGCGTGTTGGCTCTCCTCAAGCTGCTGAATCTTAAGGAGGGCAGCTGCCAATTGTTGTTTAAGATCCATGCAGCTGGAGCAGGATTCATGTGGTAGGCCACTTTCCTTTGAGTTTTCCTCGTCTATACCCGAATCGTCGCTCTTGGTAGACAATTTGCTCCTCTTAGGAGGTGACTTCCTAGTTCTAAGGCGCTTTCCCAGGGGATCTTCACCTTCGATACCCAAATGGAGCTCTGGAATAGCATCCTTTTTGAGGTTGCCATTGATTTTGGGCAGAAAGCTGCGGCGGAAGTGCCTGCCGCATATGAAAGGCCACTTGATGTCCACCTTTAGGTGGCATATGTCCATCCACTCCTGGCGCTGCTCGGGATCCGTGGGAAAGAAGTGCAGTCTCTGTCCAGGAGATCGAGATGGGCAGTTCCTGACGCAACATTTGCGGGTAATGGGATTCTTTTCCGGTTTGCTGACAGAGTGTAATAACTCGTTTTCACCTGGAATGGTGGAAGATCCCGTTTAGAGAGATAGTTAAGGAGATTCCGATGATACACTTACCCAAAAAGAGGGTGGGAACCGCCCAGGAAAACACTTTAGCCTTGCCGAAACACTGTGTCTCAAAGTGACGCCTACAAACCCGACTGTTATGCAAATTTATGTCTTTCAAAACACCAATGTTCTCCAACCACTTTTGCCTAATAACCGGATTTATGGGAAACTTGAACATGGAGCTTCTATCCTGTGCACCACTCTCAAAACAATTGGTCACAATGCAGCGTAGATGTTGGTTTTTCATATTTTTCGGCCAGCTGAACTGGTTAGGTGAAAAGTCTTTGGGTGAAATGGAGAAAGCAACAAGTGTTGGTAGGCGTTGCAAAAGGTAAATTTGGGTCAAGATCAACGGCTTGAAGTTCACCGTTTAATTGCAAGGCCAAGAAATGATTTCTTCTACCTGTATCTTGTTTTTGATTATTTCGGCTGAAAAGATTGCAAAACTAAATTAATACAAACTGGGAATTTTTAAATTTTAAGCTGGGCTTCAACAGAAAATAATTCAAATGAGAAAACAAATTTAAATGGTCACATTGCTCAATAGGTTAGAGTCTCCACTAGGCGAGGGTGAACGGTCTCACTCGGTCGTTAAGAGGGTGTCCTTGCTAACTTAGCAGATACACCCACCTAACATTCGCGTGGGACCGCAGGTTTCTGGCGCTATCTTGACTTTGTTTGTTTTTATTGCATTTGATCTTTTTTACTGGAGAAGACAAAGAATTTTTGTGGAAATCGAACCCCTACTGGAAATGAGCTCATCCGAAACATCTGCATCGGCCTTCTCCAGCTCGGAGAGCGCCGCCTTGGAGCGCCAGACGGAAACGGAGCAGCCGGTGACCTTCGACCAGATCTGGAACGAAAGCCATCGCCGGAGGAGCAGTGATTGGATTCGCGAAAATGCCTACAAAAGGGTGTGTAAATCGGTTGATATTAGGGAGTTGCAACTAAATGGAGTTCCCACAGGTTTGCCTGCAATTCCCGGACGACTATCTGCCCCACAGCAACGCCATCAGTGTGGCTTTGAAGGAGCTGCTGGCGGCGGAGAAGGAGGAGGTGAAGATCTTCATCCTGGCCGACACCACATACGGCAGCTGCTGCGTGGACGAGATTGCGGCTGCCCATGTGGAGGCCGACAGTGTGATTCACTTCGGGAATGCCTGTCGCAGCCGGGCATCCCGCCTGCCGGTGCTTTATCTCTACCCGGAGCACCCCCTGGATGTGAATGTGCTGCTGGGCAAACTGCAAGGTCTGCGGGCGGAGAGCAAGGAGCGGCAGGTGTGCGTCTACCTGGACATTGGCTACCAGCATATCTACAATGATCAGCTGAAGAATCAGCTCACAGAGGCCCTGGAGCCCAAGGATCTACTCCTGGAGCTCTTTCCCCCCATCGAGGAGGATTCAACGGCCTCCAAGGAGCCGGCGAGCCTGGAGCGCATTTGCATTTTCATAGGCGCCGATAACCAGCGGTTCGCCAATCTCTCTCTGACCGCCCCAGCTGCCGTCCAGTGGCACATTTACGATGGTTCCCAAGGCACATTGAGCTCCAAGAATCCCCTCACAGCTCAGTTCATCCGGCGGCGCTATTTCCACATCGAAAAGTGCAAGGATGCACAAACTCTGGGCCTGATTGTGGCCACCCTCTCGGCCGAGGGCTACCTAGATGTGGTGGCGCGACTGCAAACGATGGCCAAGGGCAGAGGCATTAAGACACAACTCATCTCCGTGGGCAGGATAAATCCCGCCAAGCTGGCCAACTTCCTGGAGATCGACTGCTTTGTGCTGATCGGCTGCCCCTTCAACAACATGTACGACTCCAAGGAGTACTACAAGCCCATTGTTTCCGTCTTCGAGGCAGAGATGGCCCTGAATCCCGCCTGGCACATGAGATATCCCGAGGCGTATGTCACGGACTTCAAGCAACTGCTGCCGGAGGGACGCAGCTTCCTGCCTTTCGATGCGGCCGACATACCAGAGCACGATATCAGCTTGGTTAGCGGACGACTGAGGGGAGTGGTCAATGATTCCCTGGAAACAGCAGGAGATCCGGCCTCGCTAGCACTGGCCACACAGGCCAAAATGTCCCTAATGACCACGGACACGGGACTCTCCTTCGAGGACCGCACCTGGCAGGGACTGGACCCCGCCCTGGGTCAGACAGAGCCCGCCCAGCTGCAGCAGGGACTCAGCGGCATTCCCATCAACTACACACATCAATAAAGAGCGGCAGAACAACTTATTTAACTTTTAGTATTATCGGTTTACTGATCCTCTGCGGGCGAAATTTTCTTTTTGAATTAAACTACAATGTCCAGCAACAGCGGGGTGGTTGTGGAACCTCTTAGACCCTCAACCAGTACATGGAGGAGCGGATTCTGTTGTAGTCGGGCAGGTTCTCGACGGGACCCACGGCAGCGACGGCCGGGCACCGGTCGTAGATGTACTTCATGGCCACGTCGCGCACATTGCCCACACTGACGGCATCGATGCGCTGCTCCAGCTCGTGCAGCGGGATGCGGCGGTTGTAGCACAGGATCTGGCGGCCAATGTCCTCGCAGATGGGCGTGGTGCCGTCCAGCTGCAGCAGCATGTTGGTCTTCAGCAGGTTCTTGGCGCGCTCCACCTCGGCCTCGGTGACCATGGTGCAGAGGCGCATCCATTCGGTCTGCACGTTGAAGAGCATGTCCTGGTGGGGATTGACAAGAGGATTAGATAAGGTAATAATTAATCTTAAATACTATGCTATTTTCTATTCCATATAAACTTGGTGGCCTTTTGGGACTCGCTACTCACCTCACACTGCAGAGGATCGCACACGAAGTAAATGCCCCAGAGACCGGTGTCCTTGTAGCATGTGTTGAACGACTGGAAGCTGTGGCAAAGGTCTGTGGGGGAAAAAGAGTTATTAGTTTCGAAATCTCCTCAATCTTATAGGTCTACTCACTGTCCTCGGCGCTGGCACGGGCCAGGTTGGAGGCGTTGTTGGCGCCACCGCCCTGGGAACGATCCCAGGCACCCACCAGGGTGTTGGCCACCATCAGGGGGATGTTGTCCTGGTCGGTCCAGCCGCAGCCCTCGACGGCGATGGCCACATGGGCCAGGGGCAGGGAGTCGTCGCGCACGCGCACCTCGGAGCCGGTGAAGCGGCAGGGAGTCACCTCCGGGGGCAGCACACTGGCCTCCAGGCCACCCAGGCTGCCGCAGGCCAGCTTGACCAGATCGTCGTGCTTGACGCCGCCGGCGGCGGCCAGAACGATGCGCGAGGCCTTGTAGTGGGTCTGGATGTAGTCGGTCAGGTCGGATTTGCCAATGGACTGAATGTTCTTGGTGGGTCCCAGGATGGTCTGGCCCAGGGGAGTGCCCTGGTAGGCGGTGGCGTGCAGGTGATCGAAGACCACCTCCTGCAGGTTGCTCTCCACCTCCTGCATCTCGCGCAGAATCACGGAGCGCTCGCGGGCGATCTCAGCCTCGCCCAGCTTGGAGTTCTGGATAATGTCGGCCAGAATCTCGACGGCCTTGGGCACATCCTTGGACAAGCACTTGGCGTAGAAGACGGTCTGCTCCCGGGAGGTGTAGGCGTTCAAGTGGGCGCCCAGGTTCTCCACCTCCAGCTCGAGATCCGTCTGCGAGCGCTTGGCAGTTCCCTGAAAAAGGTGTAGAAACAAGGTATTAAGGGGTTTTTTAAGGCGTAATCTTGACCAAACCCACCTTGAAGGCCATGTGCTCCAGGAAGTGGGCCACTCCGTTGTTCTTCTCGTTCTCCGACCGGGAGCCCGCATCGATCCAAAGACCCACGGTGGCGGTGGAGGCGCCGGAATCCTCGCTGGCCACGCGGAGACCGTTGTCCAGCTTGGTCACCTGGGTGGCGGGTATGTTCAGCAGGGTCTTCTGCAGCGTGGCAGCCGACTTGAAGCGCTGTAAGATCGGGAAAAGGGGGAAAACTTTAGGCCAAAGTTAAGTAAAACACGAACATAACCTCAAAGTTATTGTGAGGGGTTCCCCAGCTGAATTTTCCAACTTTTCGTCGGGAAAACCTAATGGCTCTCAAGAACCATCCACAAGGAGCTTATTTATCCCCATTAATGACAAGTATTGGCCGAAAACACGGCCAAAACACAACCATTAACAATTACGTAATTTAAATCCTGTGGAGCGTAATCATTGGACTTGCTGGACTCGCTTACCTTGATCATGTCAACGCCCCGCATGTAGGTGCGCATATTCTGCGTCACGCCAAGAACTCGCAACGCCATCGTTCAGTTAAATCGTTCAAATAGCCTATTAACTAAAAATATTTAGACTTGACTTTTTCGTCTGTGGCCGCGGCTGAAAAACTCACACACACACACACACACCAGCCAATCGTGAATCGATATTTATCGAATCGGCGGCCAATCAGCTGTTCGGGGGAAAAAGCGCCAAGTGTGCACACACTGTCCGCCCAAGCAAAAAAAATCGCTTTTCGTCTCGGTTTTCCTGGTTTTTCCGGCTTTCTATTCGAAATAAACATTTAATTTGGATAGCTAACGGAAAACTATTTGCCGGCGTTCGCAGCTCGGCCTACTACACACAGATATGGCGGGAAATTTCTGGCAGAGCTCGCACTCGCAGCAGTGGATTCTGGACAAACCCGATCTGCTGAGGGAGCGTCAGCTCGACTTGTTGGCTTTGAACGAGGATGAGTACCAAAAGGTGTTTATCTTCTTCGCCAACGTCATCCAGGTGCTGGGAGAGCAGCTAAAACTCAGGCAGCAGGTCATTGCCACGGCCACCGTGTATTTTAAGCGATTCTATGCGAGGAACTCGCTGAAGAACATCGATCCCCTGCTGCTGGCGCCCACCTGCATCCTGCTGGCTTCGAAGGTGGAGGAGTTTGGCGTCATCTCCAATTCCCGGCTGATCTCGATCTGCCAGTCGGCCATCAAGACCAAGTTCAGCTATGCGTACGCCCAGGAGTTCCCCTACCGCACCAATCACATCCTGGAGTGCGAGTTCTACCTCCTGGAGAACCTGGATTGCTGCCTCATTGTCTACCAGCCGTACCGACCGCTGCTGCAGTTGGTCCAGGACATGGGCCAGGAGGACCAGTTGCTCACCCTCAGTTGGCGCATCGTCAACGATTCCCTGCGCACCGATGTCTGCCTGCTGTATCCTCCTTACCAGGTGGGTGATTCTGACCAGCCAACTAGGTAGTCTCATAAAATCCCTCCTTTCTAGATCGCCATCGCCTGCCTGCAGATTGCCTGCGTGATCCTGCAAAAGGACGCCACGAAGCAGTGGTTCGCTGAGCTAAATGTGGATCTGGACAAGGTTCAAGAGATCGTGCGCGCCATTGTCAATCTTTACGAGTTGTGGAAGGACTGGAAGGAGAAGGACGAGATCCAGATGCTGCTCTCAAAGATTCCGAAACCGAAACCACCGCCACAGCGCTGAAAATGCCTCAATATTTACTTCTCTAGCTCGTATTGCCCAATTATGTGTAATTCCTACTTATTTATGTCGACTATGTGACTAAGCAACTAAATCTCTAAGCATTTAAAATGATACTTTTTGTATAAATAATCGCTGTAAGTTAATAAAAACTTCAATTTATTTTCACTTAATACAAATTTTGAGCATTTTAAAACTATTTTGACTATTTTATTCATATTTCTAAATTAAACCTAGTAGCTTTCTTTAAGCTGAGGTTTCCAATGCACCTCTTTTGTAATGTGTTTTATTCAACTATTGTTCTCACAGATACTTGGCCTGTCCCCTGGAAAACTTGGTGTTGAGTATCTTTGCCTTGTCCACAATCTGCTTGGTTTGATTCTTGTCGATCTTGTTTAGCTTCAAGTCCACATCCCTGCTAAAGGGTCTTCGTTCTGGCTTGGAACCCGAGGCAGCCAACTCCTTTTCCTGAAAAACATATTTATTTTTAATAAGTAACAACTACTTTAAGTATTAAGTTATTTCCAAACCTTTTCCCTCTGCTCCTTTCTTAGCTTTTTTTGGTGCAGCTCCACCAGAGACTCGTCACGTTTGTGCTTCTTTTTGTGTTTCTTGGCCATACTCTCCTGTTCATCATCGCGCTGCTGCTCGTACTTCACCTGGGCCATCTGCTCCAGTTCCTTGGAGCTGAAGGACTTTGGTCCCGCTGCAGCAGCAGACGCTTCACTCTGGGGCGTCTTCGTCCAGGAGGATCGATCGCTGAAGTCAGGTCGCTCTTTTCCCTGATGGAACGTGCGCTTCATATTGCTCAGGGCGGCAAGACCGCTTTTTAGGCCCACATCCGGCAGTTCCAGCATCCACTCTTCGCGCACTTCTTGATCTGTCGAAGAACCCAGTCCTCCACCCTCCAGAGCTGCCAGCTTGAGGGCCAAAGCTCGCTCCTCCAAAGCCACTTGGCTGGCGTTTGGCAGAGGGCCAAAGGTACCAGCTAGATCATCATCTTCCTCCACTTCGGCATCTGGACCAGGAGACTTTTCCGGAGCCAAACTGCTGGGCAAAATGGGTCCTATCAAGGCCTGCGGTTGCGCTTTCGGTTGGGTCTCCTCTGGAATTTCCGGTAGAACTGGTTTCCTCAAATGCGGTGGCAGTGCAGGACCAAACGCATCTTCACTATTTGGAGCCACATCAGCTAACGGAACATTCATCAAAGCTGGAGGCTGCGGATAAGACACTGGTTGCTCCTCCTCCTGCCTGCTTCTCTTTTTCTCTTTGTGGCGACGCTTTTCCTTCTTGTGCTTCTTTGACTTCTTTTTTTTGGACTTGTCCACCACATCTTTACTGTGCTTCTTGTGCTTCCTTTTCCGATGCTTTTCATCGCTGGAGGAACTGCTGTCACTACAACTATCAGCGCTCGACATGATCTGTAAAGGAAAATTGATCAAATAAATTAAAATCAAACTTATAACAGAAAGGATATTGAAAATGAGCTAAGTAAAGAGACTGCTTGAATTTCCTTAGAAAACCAATTGTTTAATCCTTTGCTAGAGTTATGGTCCAGCTCTATTTTATCTAGATACGCTCTGAGATCCCCAAGAAAACTCAGTTCTTTGGCTTGGACTAAACGTATATTGCAGTTAACAACTTTAAAGCTTAGAATTATGTAACGAAATGCAGCTGGAAGGGGCAACTTAGTCGGTAGATTGGCAGCCAGGGGATTGGATTACCCCGAAAAGAAACCTAAACAGCGAAGGTTTTCTGAGCCTTGCGGTAGCTGTAGACCAGGGACTTGAGAACGCCGGCACTGGCAATGTTTTTGATCGATTGCGCGACACTGCTGCGCCACACGATGTCGTTTACGGACGCCTGGAGCACCTCCGGCAGCTGTGAGGCCACGGAAAGATGGTCAACCACCTCGGCGTAGTCGCCCTTACATGCGGCATTCCGCTCCAGGCGTTTCTTGAGCTCCCTTGGCAACTGTCGCAGGTGTTGCGACGTTGCCGACGAGGATTTGTCCTGCTCGAAGAGTATGGCTGGCTTCCGACTTCCTGGCTCCTGGCCCTTCATATTGACAGCCACGCACTGGGAGAGTTGGCCCAAAGAAGGTTGGTACAAGGCAAAGAAGTCGTTGATTTGCGGATTAACGATGTTGTGCACCTTCTGCTTGTTTTCCCCAAAGATCATGCGGAAATCCCCTTTGTAACTCAGCCCGGCGATGGTGTGGAAAAGTGCGTAGGCGGTGAACTTTTCCGGCAGCAGCAGCAGAGCCACTTGCAGGGCCGACAAAAGGTTCCTGTCTTGCGCAGCCTTCAGGGGAGGATTATCGGAGGGATTCACCAGATTCGTCACGGGTTTGTGCAGCCTGCCAGCCAGATAGAGATGCCGCCAGTCCAGCAGATCCTCCAGCAGCTGTTCCTGCGACACCACGCCGTACTTTATGGTGAGACCCACATCCGCCAGCGGCACCAGAGTGTTGCAATAGACGCCGGCACCCAAACGCTCCTGGTACTTGGCCACAAAGCCGGCTCCCAGGTGCCTCAGGGCGGAGTAGTGTTCCGGGTGGCGGTGCAGGTTCTCGGCATGGAAGCCGTGAGCGTCCCGCACGCAAAAGACCAGATCTACAACGCTTCCTGGCGCCGGACGATAGCCGTTTCCATTGGACAGGTTTTCATAGCCCTCCTGCTGCTTCACGCCGGATCCGTAGGCAAACATATAGCTGACGCTGCCCAGCGGAAATCGCGCCACCGTGCGCCTGTACAGGTCCAACATCTTGGAGGTGGGTGTACCTCTAAAGCAGACTTAACTTAGGCTCAATAATTACTTTTTAGCGTAACTCCGTTTCTTTCCGATGGAGTGGCTGCTTCTTCTTCTGGCTGCCTGCTTTTTGCCGGCGGCAGAGGTGTGTGCACACTGGCGGTCAGCTGGCAAATAAGTAGGGTCGTCGAATTTTTAAAAAATATCGTATCGATGGTATTTTGTTTTAAAAAATCGATTACCACTAGTTTCGGAGGAAACTTTCAAGTGCGGTTTCGGCGCGCGGCGCTTCGTTTAAAATTATTAAATTTAAATCAGGAGCCGGTCCCGCGCATCCTTTGCGAGGTTTTTCGATCCGGACGAGCGGAGCAAGGTGGAGGAGGCCACCCGCTTCGTGGAGCAGCACGGCGGCGAATTGAGGGGCAATGTGGAGCGACAGGTGCACCTTTCCGAAAAGTTTGACATATGAACAAAATAGGATTAGTAGTAGAAGTATTTCAAATACATTTAAAGTAATTAAAGTATAAAGTATACTCCTTAATGTACAATAAATACTCCTATTTTGTTCATATGTCAAAAAGCAAAATAACAAAAGCAGGCCACCTGCCTTTAAAAACATTTTTTGGAAATGGGTTGTTTCACTAAAAAATGCAAATCTCCTAGAATGTGCACTTAATTTGCAAATATTTGACCTTAACTTGTTAACAACAAAATGGCCTTTAGATCTGAAAGCTCAAAATAATTTATACATTTTTACTTGTATTTTTTTTAATTAAATAAAAACTAGCTATTACAAAAAAACCCAAAAAAAATCACCCGCTAAATCTGTTATTCTTTGGTATTTGCTTACTATTTTCTTAGCTCATCTGAGTTTTTAGCTTCCTAATTGCCTTTCGCTTCCTCCTGTGCTTAGATAGCAGTCCGATGTGAGTACTTATTAAGTACTAGGCTTAACCTACAATTAACCCTTTTAATTTGACTATAAACCACGGCGAAGTAATTTTATTTTCGAGTGAGTTTCCATCCATGGTTTGGGTCGTAGATAGAATTCTATCGAAGTGCAGTGCATATTTTAGTGTATTTTTGAAGTGCCCGGGTGTTTTCTCACTCTCGTCCCGCTGGTCACACCGGCTCCGTTCCGAATTTTCTTCCTAGCGTGGCGGCCATAGTAAGCTGTTGAAAAGTATTCGACGTGAATTGAAATTATTGTAAAAGTGTAACCTCAAGGAACCCGGTTGCAAAAGTCTCCATTTGCTTAATACACAATACGACACGAGGAAAAGGTGAGTGGCGCTGCGGTGGCTTAAATTCAATTTCCACCTGATTTTGCACATTTCGCTTCGCATTGTGCAAATGAGTGAGGCTGTTGTGTGCGTGTGTGTGCGAGTACTTAGTAGACACACTTCCTTTTCGCTTGATTCTTTTTCTTTACCGTTAAGTAATCAGCGATAATTGTTTTTCGCCAGAGATTTCCCTTCAATTTTTGGCCTTAGATTTGCAAAATCGATGGCTCTCTGGTTTTGCGCCTCTCCTTCTTTGTTCAATCGAATTATTCTGACGCAGCGTCTTGCGCGGCACATGTTGGTACCCACACCAGCGCATGTGTGTGTAAATATGTATTGCCACTTTCTATGGTAAAAATATATAATTGAATCCATTGATTTGCCTGGTTAATCGATAGCTGCTTCTTGAATTGATTTCCATTTTTATTTTCGACACTTTGCCCTTTCCCCTTTCGTCTGGTTTTCTCTTGCCCATTTTCCATTATCACGCTCTCCCCTTTGAGGTCGCCGTTCGCGAAACCAGGGCTGCAGTGCGCTGACGAAATTTTCTAGAAACTGTGTGTATGTGTGAGTGCGCAAGGGAGTGAGCGAGGAGAGGGTGTTGGCGAGAGGGGGGTGGAAGAGGGAAAGAGAGCGTCAGCTGCTCGCCGTATTGAAATACGAAAAATGTTCTAGAAATCGGCACGAAAACGTCGCAGTTATTTTCGCCAAAACATGGCGGCGATACGACCTTGAAACCCGGGCTCTAGCTTCCGGGAATGTCCCCCTGTTGAACCGCCTTCCCCAATTTGCACTGAGAAAAATGGCTGTTGAAATCAAGACGCGAGCTGCAGAAATCAATAAACAAGTCCTAAAGAGCTTAACAACAACAATTGAATGTGTATTTTCTTAAGGTTCAAACATATGTATTTGTACCACTATCTCAGTATAATGAATAGTTGGAAAAACTTTTCCAAATAGCGCGTTTGATGAGTAATATGTGTGTACTTAACATCTATATTTTTAATCATTCCCAACCCTATAAACTGCATAAACACGCAAGTCATGTTTTGATCACCAACTATCTTCCATGGAAACTAGCGTAGTTTTAAAAACTACTGATTATCAGTTCTATTATAACCCACTTTCTTTTTAAATGCTTTATTTCCTTTTTAGCCAATCTAAAAAAATTTGGAAAATGTCCGATTTATTCAAATTTCTTATCTATAAATCTACAAAATATGATAAATATTTCAGAATATCCCCCTACTTCGCAAAATCATTAATTTTACTGGATCCCTGGTAGTAATCTTCAAACATCTTCCTCTAATTGCAGTAAACAGCCTACAAGATGGTCAAGGAGACTGGATACTATGATCTGCTGGGCGTAAAGCCCAATGCCACGCCCGAGGAGCTGAAGAAGGCGTACCGCAAGCTGGCCCTTAAGTACCATCCCGACAAGAACCCCAATGAGGGTGAGAAGTTCAAGGCCATCTCGCAGGCGTACGAGGTGCTCTCGGATGCGGACAAGCGTCAGGTGTACGACGATGGTGGCGAGGCGGCCATCAAGAAGGGTGGTGCCGATTCCGGCGACTTCCGCAACCCAATGGACTTCTTCGAGAAGTTCTTCGGCGCCGGATTCGGAGGCGGCGGCGGTGGACGGCGGCGAGAGAGGCGCGGCAAGGACGTGGTGCACCAGATGTCCGTGCAGCTGGAGGAGCTGTACAACGGAGCCACACGAAAGCTGCAGCTGCAGAAGAACGTGATCTGCGACAAGTGCGAGGGTCGCGGCGGCAAGAAGGGCAGCATCGAGAAGTGTATGCAGTGCCGAGGCAACGGTGTGGAGACCCGGGTGCAGCAGATCGCTCCCGGCATCATGCAGCACATTGAGCAGGTGTGCCGCAAGTGCTCTGGCACTGGCGAAACCATTCAGGAGAAGGACCGCTGCAAGAACTGCAGTGGCCGGAAGACGGTGCGGGAGCGCAAGGTCCTCGAAGTGCACATCGAGAAGGGAATGCGGGACGGCCAGAAGATCGTTTTCACGGGCGAGGGCGATCACGAGCCGGAATCTCAGCCGGGCGATATTATTATTCTGCTGGACGAGAAGGAGCACGCGACATTTGCGCACGCCGGACAGGATCTGATGATGAAGATGCCACTGCAGCTGGTCGAGGCGCTCTGCGGATTCCAGCGAATCGTCAAAACACTGGACGATCGCGATCTGATTGTGTCCACGCAGCCCGGCGAGGTCATCAGGCACGAGATGACCAAGTGCATTGCCGAGGAGGGCATGCCCATCTTCAAGAACCCCATGGAGAAGGGCACGCTGATCATTCAGTTCGAGGTGATCTTCCCGGAGGTGATGAATCCATCGGTGGTGCCCACGCTGAAACAGTGCCTGCCACCGGCGCCGGAGGTTGACATTCCAATCGATGCAGAGCAGACGGTTTTGGTGAGTAATTTTAACTGGAAATTATAATAAGAAAGTCAGGAATAGTAGCATTTTATTTTTTGGTGACTATAAATCTAGTTTTGATATTATGTATTGACATACCTATTTAAGTTATTTGCTAGAAAAATTAACATGATCATCCCCTAGATCAAAATGTTCTATAGTACAAGATGATATTAGTTCGAATACCCTTTAGACTGCAAGTTTTCTAATTTATCGATTGATTTTTTCCTTGCAGGAGGACTTTGATCCCAAGCAGCGCCGTCAGCAACACCAGCGCATGGCCTACGATGAGGACGATGGTGGCTATCAGGATGGCCCCCGCGTCCAGCAGTGCACATCGAGTTAAGCGCCCCCGCTGCGTGTTGCACCCCCGGACACACACACCCCTAATAATACCCCCAATCAACAAGCAGTAATAATATGTAAACCAGCTCCCGGAACACTGTAACTGCGCTTGCAATGGCCGAAGAACTCCCAAAAGCACCTAAACACACCATCCAACACACACTAGGACCCAACCAATCGAGATCTAAAGTTATTTCATGCAAGCTACGATATTTAGGTATAAATCAAAGGAACTTATCAGATATATGCACTATGTCTATAACGCGTGGTTGTTTGTAAACCAATGGAACATTTTTTTCTTTTCGTTTATGTTGCGTTGGATTGTCAAAGAATCGAAAACGGAAACTGAAACTAAACTAAACTGAAATTGAAAATCAGCCGCCACTAGAACCGTATCTAAAAGTCGCGCCAGCGAACGCGTCTAGGAACAAGTTTAAGTTATTTAATTCCAGCATAAATAAAAGCGTTAGTTTAAACGGATATAACAAATAAATAATTAATACACAATTTCAACCCAATCGCTGTACTTTGTTCTTCCCGTAGCTCCAGTTTCACCTGCCCCAGTTATCTGTTGATTCCATAATAACTGCACAGACCAGTGGTGTGAATCATTTGCCTAATGTCAATTTGAGATATCTGGCATATAGCAGCCGTAAAAGTGCCTGGCGTGATTAATTCTCAGGTGGCCACTTCTCTGGGTATATTATTTAAACTGCTATCTGTGCATTAGTTCTAGATAATAACTAAATAGAGGATAGTTTTGGATACCACCTTTTGCTCGTTGTCGTTTAAATTTATATCCGTTACTGGTAAAGCAAAAAGTAAAAGTAAGGAAGAAATTATTATTTACTCTACAAAGAAAGTTTGATAGCTTATTCTGCCATGTGAAGTCATATCATCGTCTCTAGAATGACTTTGTCAAATTGCAAGGGAATTAAAGGGTCATACTGGGGATTTTTGATCTTTTAAACAAATGATGTTTTTCACTAGGAAATCACTGATCTGTAGACTAGTTAAATAGACTTATTAGCCATTTCAAGACATTAAGACAGTGGGGGTCCAAGCAAGAAATAATATTGAAATGACTCAGTATTTCACTTTAATTTAAAAACAAATTCCACTTAGCACATCTAGCAATTACTTAAAAGGTCTTGTAAATTTATTTACAAAATTTCAAATTGAACTTTACAAAATAATCTTGTAGACGGTAGTAATATCTAATGCGCAAAGTTCCGGAGTGCAGCCACAACTCCAGTGCCGTAGATCAGCTTCTCCTCCACGCGCTGCCAAGCCTTCTGCTGCACCTGGGAAACACTGCGCAGCGCCCTTACCAACTCCGCGGACTCCGTTAATCCGAGACCGTGGGAACGCAGGAAGACACTCAGGTAGGATTGAGCCAACTCAAAGTTCAAATTGGTGCCAAACATAAACTCCACGAGTTTAAGGAACTGCAGCATGGCCAGGAGAGTTCCTCCAGCCTCCGGGTGGAGTGACTTGATCTCAAAGTCCACCATCGAGGGACCTAATTGGGTCAAGTGCGCCACAGCGCCAGCGAAATCCAGGCTATCTGATGTTTCCTCCAGCAGCTGGCCAAAGGCGGTTAGATTATTGAGCGTAGAAGCCTTTCGGATGCGGGAGTTGCCCTCCCCTTATCTCCATTCTGTACATCGAAGCGCAGCTCTAGTCCCGAAACGGTGGGCAGGAAAAATGGAGCCTGCTTGGGTGCCTTTGGCGGCGCCTTGGGCTTATTGCGTTGTTTAATGAGCTCCAGATCTAACAGATTCTGCCAGCGAGACGCAGCCAAGCCGGATAGCGTTATTAACTCGTCGGACAGCTGAGTTGGACTTTCGTACTTGGCATCGACCAGCTCGCCGAGTTTCGACTCGTCCTCTTCGTCAATCTCCAGCTCCTGCATGCCATCCTCCAGTTCCATGGCATCGCACACGTTTGTGGGTAATCCCACATAGGGAGCCGCCTCCAAGGGATCGATGGAGCGCAGGGAAACCTGATTGAAGAGCGTCTTGTTTGCCCACAGGTAAATGCCCAAAAGGCCAACATGTGCGGTGGCCAGAAAATCACCATTAGGCGACATGCTCAACGAAACGCAGGGCGTCTGCACGCGGAAGTGATCCACCATGTAGGAGGAGGGTATGTCCCACACCTTGATCGTCGAGTCCATTGCGGCTGTAATCAACCAACGACTGTCGGGACTGAAGGTGAGGTCATTCAGCTTGGCCGTGTGACCGACGAACTTCCGTACAATCACCCGCGTGTGCATGTCCACTACAAAGACCTTGAATGTTTCCAGGCCGATGGCCAGCATGGAGCTCTCGCGATGCTGTCGCATTAGGGAAATTCCGTCAGCCAGGCGTAAAACAGCCAGGGGCTTGTCAACAGCAAGAAGGAAACCTATAAATTTGTTGATATTATATATATATTTACCATACAAGATTATAACTTACCCTTTCCTTTGAACGGCCAGAACTTGAGAAGACCTTCCGAACAGCCAGAGATGACAGTCTGGTTGAGGTTGTCGCTGGCCAGGCCGCGAACTGCCATCTTGTGGCCCGGAGAACCGTAGCTAGCTCTGTGGATGCCCGACTGGATATTAAAGCGCTCGATGTCGCCACTGCTATAGCCGATGATCACAAAGTTGCCGCAGTGTGTAAGCACGACGCATGTGGTCTCGCTTTGGAAGTCCGATCGGTTCTTGTTCTGGAATTGCTGCGGCACCAGACGGTGCTCACCCATGCGGTTATTGCCGAACGTCCAGGTGGTCGTCTGAATAACGCCAGCATGAATGGCGGCAATGTTATCCCACTCCTTCTCGCGGGCCGTGTCTGAGGTGAACTCCAGGATGGGCGGCATGCCAAACTTGTCGAACTGGAAGCGATCTGCGGGAAATAGATATAAATAAAAATACATTTCTTAGGGTTAAATCCCAAAAGACTCACTCTTCTTTTTGGTGGCCTTTGGATTGTAGGTGGCTCTGCCCATGCTCTTGTTCAGCGACTCGGAGATGGTGGAGAACACCCTCATGGTGCTGTCCTCGCCGGAGGAGAGAATGGAGACGCCCGAGTTGCCGTGGTAGCGGATGCAGAGTGGCGGCTTTGTGTGGCCCTCGCGAATCCTCAGCTGTCTAGCCCCACCATCGGGCATATCGAAGACGAACATCCTCATGGAGTTGTCCGGCGAGGTGGTAAATACCACCGGTTCGCTGGGCAGGCAAATGGCCGTGGTCACCGGCTCCTCGTGCGCCTGCAGCTGACCGGCCAATTTGCGCTCCTCCAGATTCCAGAAGGCCATGTAACCATTGCTGCAGGCCGACACCAGGATGGGTGGTCCGTCGGTGCGGAAGGAGAGGCCGGTGACCTGACCCCAATCCTGCTGGAAGCTCATCAGCACTTCGTCGAACTTAAGGTTAAGCAGGATGATGGCACCGTCCCCGTGACCCACGGCCACGACATCCAGAGCGGGAGCCGGCTCAATGCAGGTTATCCTGCTCTCGTGGTGGCTCAAAGTGCACACCACGCTGTTCTTCTTGATGTTCAGGATCTTCACTTGGCCCTGCTGGGAGCCCAGCACGATCTTATTGATATACGTGGGCGGATGGGCCACCGCGGTGATCTGGAACTCGTCGGGTCGGAAGGGCACCTCCAAATAGACATCCTCGGTGGGTATGTTCCACACTTTTAGCACATTATCCCGATCGATGGCAATCAAATTGGAGCCGAAGGGCAGCAGAAGGTGGACATCCTTCTGATGGCCTCGGTAAACGTGCCTGATGTGCTTGCCCGCCCGCCAGGCGAAGATGCACTTGTTGCTCGCCGAGTATGTGTGCAGGCGATCGGTGGCCAGTGCCGTAATCTCGTCCGGATGCAAGCCGCTGACGTGCAGCAGCCGGAAGTGATTGGCGGTGTACACCTGGAAGGATCTGCCGATGCAGGTGATCAGCAGAGTGTCCCGACGTCGCTGAATGTAGCGGGTGACCGCCGGAACCTGGTTGCTCACATAGCCGAGGGCTCGGTTCCGCCGGAAGATGCAGCTGCTCTCCTTGAACACGGACTTCTGCTCCTCCGACCCCGGCTTTTCCTCCGTCCGCAGGTGCGTCATTTTATCGTCTTTTAGGTCCTCTTTCCTTGATTTTCTATTATAAATCCCACGATTTCTGCAACATGCCGAAAATGTTTACGGGCGAACACGTGTGGAGCAGTAAGACCGCGGCTCAAAAATACC
Source organism: Drosophila lutescens (assembly GCA_037075285.1). Taxonomy (NCBI): domain Eukaryota; kingdom Metazoa; phylum Arthropoda; class Insecta; order Diptera; family Drosophilidae; genus Drosophila; species Drosophila lutescens. Next base: position 82,312 of record JBAMCF010000677.1, read on the forward strand.
ACAATGGACTATACTAAAAAATACTGAAATTAAAATGTAACGGTTTCTATTAGGGGTATTTGAAAATAATAATTTCGGGGAAACCACAAATTTTTCTATGATTCTTTTTTAAATTTTTGATTTCTTTTGATTGGTTTCTGGTATTAAATTATAAATTACTAAAAAGTAAAAACTATTTTGTCAAACCAGTTTTAACAAAAACTTTGATTTAAAAATAAGGACACCAAACTTGTTTAAATTAAATTAGAATTTTGATAGATATTTCTAGTTTTCCATTTTGATGAGAATGAAAACAAGTCGTTGAGGAATATATACTAAAATATTTAAAGATGTAGAAAGCCATTTTTAAATTTTTAAATTTTTACGTTATAAATACGAGCT
>JBAMCF010000679.1:0-37500 GCA_037075285.1 Drosophila lutescens
TTCTGGGGTCACGGTAGATAGGACCGGTGTTTGCCCTAAAGGGGCCTGTGATGCTCCGTGGCTAACTTGGCGTGGGCGCGATTGTGATCCTGCTAATATTCTCGTGTGTTGATGGATGCCTCGATCCCTGGTCACCTCGTAGTTCACTGCTAAGACAGTCAGTTGCTCCAGTGTCGTGAATTCGTGCCGTCTAGTAAACAGCGGGTACTCCGGTTGTAGATTCTCATAAATCCTCTCCAATTCCTGGGTGGCATCGTATCCTGCTCTATGCATCATGAGTCGGATCTGAACTAGATATTCTTTAAAGGTTTCTCCTGGCTGTTGGTATCTCGTACGGATTTCATCCTCCAATCGCTGAAAATATCGAGGTGGTAAAAAAAAATCAAGGAAAGCCTTCTTAAAGGTAGCCCAAGATTCGCCGAGTAATTGGCTCGTCCTGAACCAATGTTCCGCTGTATCTGTCAGAAGTCCTGGTATCGCCTGTGGCATCGTTTCCACGTTGACTTCGTAGGCATTGGCCCGCTCCTCGACATGCTGAATAAAGGTGATGGGATCCGTTGTTCCACCGAACGTTATTCCCCAGATACGTAATTTTTCGGCCAGTGTAGCGGCGGTCATCTCGGCTTTCCGAGGGAAAACATCCCGTCTGGCTGAATTATCTTCCTTGTCACGTATTGCTTCTGGAGTACCGGTGGCTCCGATCGGTGGAACGTGTAGCTGTGTGGGACCTGGTGATACCGGGCTCGGGGCTCGTTGCTTCTTCTCACTCATCCCGGCGTTGATTTCGGCCTCACACTCCCGAAGTCTTGTGATAATTTCGAGCTCGTGGTCTTCGCGACTGTTGAACGCCGCTAAGCGGCTTCTCATTTCCTCTACGCTTCCTGTCGCTTCCAGAGAAAACTCCTTAAGGATTGCCTCCAGCTCCCGCTTCCGGAGATATGAAATCCAACGTGCTCCCATAATTCCGAGCTACTTGGTGATCCACGAGAAAGTTTTCCGGCGCGTCGAGAGGGAATAACTACCAAATAATTGAGGTTTCGGCAAAAGCTGACAAAGTTAAACCAACGTGGCAAGGACTCGCTGGTTAATCGACGGTAGCTAGTCGGGATCACGAAAGAGGACACAAGAATTATAGAGAAGTCGATCAAACTTGGAGAAAACTGCGTTGGGACTCGGAGGACGATGACTTCCCGTAGATCGATGTGCACTCGGCGGCGGCTAAAGTTAAATTGAAGCTGGTTCTTCCTGTCGAGGGTATTTTTGCTGATCTGGTCGGCTGTCAGCTTCGGGTGCCGGAGAGACGATCGGCAAACCAAACAAAAATGGCGGTTGCTGTGAGAGTACAAGTTAAATTCTCCCTGCCTCGTGTTCTTAAGTTTCCCGACTCAAATGGTGTACCGGTAAAGGGTTCGGCCCGCTCGCTCTCCCTACCATGCTAGATATCTATGTACTCGTGCTACTATGTTTGTCTCGCTCTGGGGTTTTTTTCCCCCTCTTAGGTATACATGGGCCACGTGTTCTCTGGTACCGTGTTCGTACGTTTGTCGGGACTGTACTTGCTTAAACTTCTAGGTTATACTCGCTGTGCTTGCTTAAAATTTGAGATTCGTAGTAGTATTAGTGGCCCCCCTCGATATGTAGGCCTCTTCTTTCGTATCGAAGTAAAACAAATTTTCTCTCCTTGTACCCAAAAATTTTCAAAGTCAAATGTTCAAATGGGTCTTTAGGCCATATATTGGTCATCAAAAATTCGTAAACCCCATGTCCCTGTTCGGGCGCCATCTGTAAAGTAGTTTTCTTCGGCTGGGATGCGGCTCAGTCTGGCCAGGATCCCCTTTACAGAAAATTTATAAAGGATGGGACATGGATGGGGGATGACTGGTAGGCGGGCGCTAGGTGGAGTTGTCCGCCCCCGTTAATCGATCAGTAAGACTGAGAAAAATGTTTATTTGGTATACAAGCGGATAATACAGACCCCGCGGATCACTCTTCGGATACGCCTATGGGGAAAACAAAAAGGAGGGCAACATATCTCTTTAGAGGGGGGGGAAAGCGCTCTTATATCGCACTAGTTCATTCTTTGTGGGTCGCGGCCTGGATTACAGTCTAGCTGGCACGCCTGACTCCCCTCAGCATTCACCGATGGGGTCACCCGTGCCCCCTTGACCAAACTTGTCGGAGTCCCGCTGTACCGCCAGCAAGCGCTGGTGGGGCAGGGCGCCGTCAAGTAGTAACCCCGGATTCGAGCCTTATTCTGGGGTCAGTCTAGAAAGAGATTATTTTCCGGTCGGCTTGTCCGACCCCGGGCAATAAAAATAGACATGCAATAATTTATACTCCGTTTTCCAGCCAACAACTCAGGGTTTATTTTATTTAAGAATGTTTTTTTTCCTTCATGTTCTTAGTTTAAATCTCTCCGCTTATAATATTTGCCAGTTTCCTTTACATATTTACAGAGTATTTACAGAGTCTTTATATCTAGCCCTTGAGGCCCGAATACTAGGGAAAGGGGCGTCTCTAACCTACCCCAAAACCGTACAACACCGCATCGAGATCGGGAAAAAAACCTTTACAAACACGTGGCTGATGGCCAGTTTGGGGTTTTCGTGGCCACTCGGTGCGGGTCTTGCGTCTCACTTACCCATTCTGCTACACACGCGTGTCGGGTGTGTGTGTGTATCTCTCCTGCGCAGGTCTCCACGCCGCTGGTCCTGGGCCGGGAGATCTACGCCGCGTCCTCGTCCTGCTGATTCTGCCTCCGGCTGTCCAGCGTCAAAACGACCGCTGGGGTTCTCTTGCGGTGGTGGGCTGGGCTCCTCGAGGTGTCCCTTTGCTCCTGCTTATTACTTCTCCAGCCAGCGTCAAACGACCGCTGGGGTTTTCTTCACTATGATCCGTGTCACTCGACCGCTCGGAAACCACTGACTCCTCTATTCCCTTCAGTTTCTTGGTTTGGCGTCGTTTTCTTGAAAACTTCCAAGATTCTATCTTCCTCTCGTTCGCACTTAAGCGGGCCCTTGGCGCGTGCCAGATTTTCGCTAGTGTGCGAATTCCAGTGTGTATTGCGATCCTATTCTCGTCTTACTCACTCCTAGGGATAAAGTTGGCGCGTGGCAGTTTTCGTGGTGAGTTCTCGCGCTTTGTGTGTGTGTGTGAGGTGAGCTTTGGTTCGCTAGCGGTGAGCGTTCCGCTTGACTATCGTGTGTGGGGGGTTCGTGCCTACCCTTAGCCTACGATTAATACTAGACTTATCGATTAATACTTATCTGACTACTTAATTACTTATTTTAAATTATTAAATTTGTGAGGAGCCGTATGGTTCCTTACAACTAAAATTCAAATCGCATTGATAATATTAAAAGAACATTAAATATTCAAACCAATTGATTCTCTTGCTCTTTATTACACGTGCCTCATATTGTTTAAACAAATGCAAATGTTTAAACAATTTGAAAAATCAAATTATTTCGGAAATAATTAGGCGCCGCGTGTGAGGTACAAATTAAAACAAACAAGAAAGGAAGCTAGCTTCGGCCAGCCGAAGCTTATATACCCTTGCAGATCATTCCTATTAATTTACAAATCGCAAAAATGTTAAATTTCCTTTTATTTCTCTTATTTCCGATCGTTCCTATGGCAGCTATATGATATAGTAGTTCGATTTTGATAAAATTAAAATCGAAATTCGGAAATATTTAAAAAGAGACATATCCCAGAGTAGAAGAGAATACAATAAAAACCAACGAAGCAATAATTTATTTCCTATTATATTCCCATTAATTTTCCGATCGTTCCTATGGCAGCTATATGATATAGTCGTCTGATTTTGATAAAATTTTATTCGAAATTCAGAAATAATTAAAAACTAATATTCCCAAGATTAGAAGGTAATACTTTAAAAAACACCGAAGATAGAATTATTTTACCGTTTTTTATTCGATCCTTCCTATGGGAGCTATAGGATATAGTTGTCCGATCCGGTCGGTTCCGACTTATATACTACCTGCAATAGTAAAAAGACTTTTGGGAAAGTTTCATCCCGATAGCTTAAAAACTGAGAGACTAGTTTGCGTAGAAACAGACGGACAGACGGACAGACGGACAGACGGACAGACGGACCGACGGACCGACGGACAGACGGACAGACGGACAGACGGACATGGCTAGATCGACTCGTCTAGTGATGCTGATCAAGAATATATATACTTTATGGGGTCGGAAACGTCTCCTTCACTGCGTTGCAAACTTCTGACTGAAATCATAATACCCTCTGCAAGGGTATAAAAACGACCCCAAAGTGCCCCAAAAATCGATTAGTTTTTTTTAAATTCTTTCTTTTGCCTTTTCTCTGTTATAAATGTTGTTAAAATGGTTTTAAAATGTTAAGTTCATAATCTTATGGCATACCCGCAACTAACTGCATTTTAATTTTTTGGAAATTCAGCCTCCTTAACCAAGTCCTCAAAATTTTCCAATTTTGCTTTGCCGATTTGACGTCACGGCCTCCACAAATGTATGTATGTATGTTCTGCTGGCGCACTTTCCATTAAGTCGTAAATGTGTGTGTGTCGCATTGTAAAAACGAAAATACCACTGTTTATTTAAAATGCGCGGTTAAAAAATCGATTACATCGCAAATCTTTTCTTTTGCGCCTTTTTTTTTAGGTAAACGTTAAATTTTTAAATATCGGTAGCCTTACAGAAATTCCATTAAGCTGAATTTTACAGTCGAAATTTTCCTTAAAATTGCTTTTGTTTTTCAAAATGCAAAAGCCTGATCAGCAAACTATTTATTAGTTTTCAAATGTTGAGTTATCGACAAACTTTGGATTTGTAAAAAACAAAAACAAACAAAGATTCGCTCTGCTATGTACACACACACGCACAAAATATATATATCCAAAAAATGCGTATTTTACACACACAGCCATTAGATACATATATGCGTGTGTACGTTTGTGTGTGTGCATTGCAGCTGACTAAGGAATTGAGATTCGCTCAAATTCAAATTCAATATAATACTGATGTCCTTTTGCTAAAAGAATATTTCATTTACATTTCCACAACAGATTTAAGACATTTTGTAACCGATTTTTGTGAACTAAAATTGAAATCGCATTGATAATATTAAAAGAACATTAAATATTCAAACCAATTGATTCTCTTGCTCTTTATTACACGTGCCTCATATTGTTTAAACAAATGCAAATGTTTAAAAAATTTGATTCACGGCTTCCCCGCCCACCTGTCTTCCCTATCTTCTCCATACTAATATAATGCTAAGGGTTAAATATGGTCAGTAGCAAATTCCACCCAGAACGGATTGACATAAAAATCTAGAAAAATCAAATTAATTCGGAAATAATTAGGCGCCGCGTGTGAGGTACAAATTAAAACAAAAAACGACCCCAAAGTGCCCCAAAAATCGATTTGTCTTTTTTTTAATTCTTTCTTTTGCCATTTCTCTGTTATAAATGTTGTTAAAATGGTTTTAAAATGTTAAGTTCATAATCTTATGGCATACCCGCAACTAACTGCATTTTCATTTTTTGGAAATTCAGCCTCCTTAACCCAGTCCTCAATATTTTCCAATTTTGCTTTGCCGATTTGACGTCACGGCCTCCACATATGTATGTATGTATGTTCTGCTGGCGCACTTTCCATTAAGTCGTAAATGTGTGTGTGTCGCATTGTAAGTGTGACCGCGCAAGGGGAAAAACGAAAATACCACTGTTTATTTAAAATTCGCGGTTAAAAAATCGATTATATCGCAAATCTTTTCTTTTGCGCCTTTTTTTTAGGTAAACGTTAAATTTTAAAATATTGGTAGCCTTACAGAAATTCCATTAACCTGAATTTTACAGTCGAAATTTTCCTTAAAATTGCTTTTGTTTTTCAAAATGCAAAAGCCTGATCAGCAAACTATTTATTAGTTTTCAAATGTTGAGTTATCGACAAACTTTGGATTTGTAAAAAACAAAAACAAACAATGACTCGCTCTGCTATGTACACACACACGCACAAAATATATATATCCAAAAAATGCGTATTTTGCGTGTTTTTTTTTTTTTTTTTATTAACAAATTTGGGTACAAATAACAGGGGTTGGGATGTGGGTGGGGTATGGATTGGGTGAGGTGTCCAGTCCCGCGGAACCGCCGCTAGGCATTACTTCACGGGACAGGAAGGGGGTCAATTATCCATTAACTGGAGTTCTGGCCCTTTCTCGGCGATGGAGCTCCTTCATGATGATGGCGGCCGTATTTGCTGCCGCTTTCCATGCAGTCTCGCTCGATATCATGCGCTTTACCAGCGTGTCTGGCGACAGGTCCTGGATGTCCTCTTCTAGGCTGCGCCTTTCTCTGCTGAAGAGTGGGCACCTGAAAAAGGAGTGCTCAGCGTCTTCTATTTCCCCGTCCTTGCAGTACTCGCAGAGTGGGTCGTCCGCATGCCCGAACCGATTAAGGTTTGCTTTAAAGCAACCATGTCCAGTAAGCACTTGGCTTAGGTAGACACTGACACTATGCGGAAGCAACTGGACAACCTGAGGGCGCATTGTCTATAGCTGCGTCTGCATTCTTTGGTGTACGACTCCAGCTTCATAGCTGGTGCCCATATGCTTGATCCGTAGAGTATCACTGAGGATACAACACTTGCTATAAGCTTCTTGCTTCGCTGTCTCGGCCCTGACGTGTTTGCCATCATTCTGCTGATAGCACCTGTGGTTCTTGCAGCTTTTTCTCCGACATATTGCAGGTAGGCTTTAAATGTCAGCCGATCATCGAGCATGATGCCCAGGTATTTTATGGACCTTCCAGAAAGGATTTCTGTGGATCCAACTGTGACAGTAGCCTGCTCTACTTTTTTCCTGCTGCTCACCAGGACTGCCTCCGTCTTGTTTTCAGCCAGCTTGAGCCCGTTGCCTTGTAGCCACTGGCAGATGTTGCCTACAGCGGCGTTGCAGGAAGCCTTCACTTCGCCAAGCTCTTTCCTCACCGTAACCAAGGCAATGTCGTCCGCAAATCCGATGAGTGTACAGCCCTCAGGGAGTGGGAGCCGCAGGATGTCATCGTACATCGCGTTCCATCGCGTCGGTCCGAGAACTGAGCCTTGGGGGACCCCTCCAGTTACTATGTGTCGGCGTTGCCCTTCGTCCGTCTCGTAGATCAGCACTCGATCCGTGAAGTAGCTGCGTAGGATTTCGATCAGGTACTGTGATATCCCCCGCTTTGTGAGGGCCTCCAGGATGCGGCTCCAATTGGCCGTGTTGAAGGCGTTCTTGATATCTAGCGTGCACACAAGGCAGTAGTGTTTGTCCCCTCCTGCCCTTCTGGTACCTGCAATAGCATCAGAGGCGAGTCGAACCACCGTGCTGATAGCGTCTACGGTGCTGCGCTTCTTCCTGAAGCCGTACTGCAACTCGGAGATCCCTCGTTTGGCCGCTAGTTCGCTTTCCAGCCGGTTGCAGACTATCCTCTCAAAGATCTTCCCTATTGAGTCTAGCATGCAAAGCGGGCGGTATGCCGACGGGTCGCTAGGGTCCTTGCCTGGTTTTGGAATAAGGACCAGCTTTTGGAGTTTCCAGGCCTTTGGTACTACTCGCTCTGTGATGCAACAGTTGTACATCTGCGCAAAGACCTCAGGGTGTGCGGCTATTATGTGCTTCAGCGCTGAGTTTGGTACTCCGTCGGGTCCCGGTGCCTTCCCATTTTTTAGTTTGGCTGCTGTTTCAAGGACTTCACGGTCCGTGGTTAGCTCTGCTTCTCCCAGAGTGTTGGGGTCTGGGCCTGCCTCAAGCGGTGCTTGGTTTGGGAAGAGCGACACGACTATGTCTTCCAGTTGAGCAGGGTCTCTGGGCATGGGAGGTCTGCATAGTTTCCCGGTTACTAATTTATATGCAGCACCAAATTGTTGGGCGTCTGCTGCATCACACAGTTCCTGGAAGCACCTCTGCTTGCTTCGCTTGATGGCATCTTTAAGGGCCTTTCGCCTTTCTCTGAAGAGGACTTGGGCGTGGTCAAAGCTCCTTGAGTTTCTAGCTCTCTGTGGGAGCCTTCTGGCTGCGTTGCATCCCTTTCTTGCTTTGGCAATGTCTTCGTTCCACCAGGGTACCGGGCAGTGACGTCTTCCACCAATCCTAGCTTTCGTCATCGCCGCTTCGCATGCGTCGTTGATGGATCGTGCTATCGAGCTCGCGCATTCTTCCGCGCTCTCGTTGGCCGTCAGGCCTTGTACTGCGCGAAGGAGCAGGCTTTGGTTCAGCGTTCCTTCTCTGAAACGGGTGGCTCCGGGCGTGAGTGAGGTTGTGACCCTGTCGGCACCGATGTCCGTGATCACCGCGAAGTGGTCGCTGTGGGTGTACAGGTCTTCCACCGTCCATCTGGAGGTTCTGCAGATTACTGGGCTCGCAAAGGTCAGGTCGATGATCGACTCCCCTCCTGCCTTGCTGTACGTTGGCTGGCTTCCGACGTTCAGTAAGCACACATTTAGATCTGCAAAGGCATCCAGCAGGGATATTCCTCGTGGCGTTGTGCGGTTGGAACCCCACTCTGTGGCCCAGGCGTTGAAGTCTCCCGCAATGATCACTGGTGACTTTCCACTCGCATCGCTGACCAGGTCGAAGATAATGTCCTCAAATTCCGATAGCGTGAAGCGCGGTGGGATGTAGCAACTGTAGAGAAACGTCCCATTGTATTTAGCCCTTGCGTATCCTGGCTTGGATAGTCGCTCGGTAAGCTGTCTGCTGTTTGGTGAGCAGCTCCAGATTGCTGCGCCACCGTCATGGCTTTGTAGCCATACTCAGTCGTGCTTTGCTGTATATGGCTCACTGAGGATTGCCACATCTATGTTCTTCTCCAGGACTGTTTGCGCGAGCAGGTCCTGCGCTGCTCTGCAGTGATTAAGGTTCAGCTGCAGTACCCTAACCATCCTTGAGCTGGGATAGTGCCTTCTGGTATTCCGGACAGCGTTGGTTGAAGACCGAGTGACCGGTTTCTGGGGCCCCCTTCCGAGTGCATAGCAAACACTTCGGTGGGTTGCTGCAGTTCCTGCTGTTGTGCCCAAGATGTCCGCACTTAAAGCACGTGTCCTTAGAGATGGCGTGTTTTGCTCGGCAGCTTCTGGCGGTGTGTGCGTACCCCATACACTTAAAACATCTTGTTACCTCCAGTTTCCGTCTGATTCTACAGACTACCCATCCGATACGCATTTTCCCAATTTTAAGGAGGTGTTCTGCGAGGCTGGGCTTCAGCCTAATCACAGCGGATTGCGTTCCTCTCATTGCGCTTTTCATCGTGGGTGAAGCCTCTACTGGTATGTCCTCATCCAGAGAAGAGTATAGTGCTTCTAGGACCTCATCACCTGTAGTCGACTCGTCGATATCTAGTATCTCGATCGCAATGGTGTCTTGCATCGCCCTGACCTCAGCTTGACCTGAGAGCGCTGTCTTCATGGCTTCTTGGACCTCCTGGGTTGCCGGGTCGGAGGGGTTTTGCATGCTTAGCAGGAGCTCCTCTTTTGCTGTCTTCCTGATGCCATGCACTTTGTCCTTCATTCCCTGGAGGGCGGGTGCAGCCTTAATGAGCTTTAGCATTTCCGAGTAGGTCGCCTTTTCTGTGCACTTAACCAGAATTGCGTCTCGTAGCGCCCGCTTTTTCCTTAGCTCCTTCGGTTTCTTCCTTCTTCAGAATCCTTTCTTCAGAATCCTTGCCCCTGTCGCCGGATTTCTCCGCGCGAGTGGATTTCCACTTTTGTGGCTGCCACCTGGAGGAGTTATGTTATTACTCGACATTCCTCTTGGTGTGGGCATTTTAAACCAAATGCCGGGGTTGCATTTTATACCTGCTGCCAGGTTGCATTTCTGCCGGCCACTATGGCACAGTCGCAGACCACGCAGCCGCCCACTGTGGGTCAGACGCTACGTGGATTTCTCGCAATTTTATACCTATGCCAGGTTCAGTTGCTGCCGGCCATTATGGCGCAGACGCAGCCCACTTAACCGCCCATTGTGGGACAGACGCTTTGTGGATTGTTGGGTAAGTGTGTGGTGTGCACGGTTTGGGTCCATCGGTGGCCATGGATTTCCCCACGGCTTTTCCGGTGGGAGTTATACCGCTCCTGCCCGGTCGCCATTGCCCCCATTTTGTGGTGTGCCGCCTTGGCGGTGGGGTTGGCTGGTAGTCAGATCCATGACCTTAAACACCTTTTAGGTCCCCAGTGCTCACCATGTCGGTGTTTTCGCCTGCTTTCCGAGTCCTTCTGCCAAGGATTTGCAGCAGCAGCCCGGAAATGTATGCTACGATATCTAGGGGGTCATGAAGTGCTTTTAGCAGGTACCTTTGGTCAGTGAGCGCGACAGCGCCCCCCAGCGGTCGGGTTCCTCAAGATATGTAGCGTTGCCGGATCAGTGTTGTCCGTGTGTTTACAACACTGGTTGTCAGCTGTTTAAGCGATCAGCTGGCGTGATTATCACATTGTCTTGTTGGAAGTGCAACCAAGTTGCACTCAAAGAGAAATTTAGTGGGACAGAGAGACATCAAAGAGAAAGTAGTAAAATTTCCTCTCACCCATGGCCCCAAGCCAAGCTCGGAGTAGGATCGAAGCCAGCGGGCGTCCATGGATACTCGGCGTGGCCTTCACCGGGTGAGTCTTTAGGGTGCCTCCCTCTTGCGAGAGACCCCTTTTTTTGTTCGTCCTATACTGCCACAGCGCGGGATTTCGCGGGTTTTTTGGGGAGCACCTACGCGGTGCATCCACTCTTCGACACTTCACACACACCACACACACATATATGCGTGTGTACGTTTGTGTGTGTGCATTGCAGCTGACTAAGGAATTGAGATTCGCTCAAATTCAAATTCAATACAAGAGAGAACGCTATAGTCGGGTTGGTGTCCCGACTATCTAATACCCGTCACTCAGCTAAAGGGAGTGCGAACGCTGTACTCGGGTTGGTGTCCCGACTATCTATTGGGGCTAAAGGGAGTGCGAGGGAGATAGATATATAAACAATTTTGATTGCGTATAACTTTTTAATGAATGGTCCGATTTGAAAAATGTCTTCTACATTTCGATAGGTATTGATAAACACAATAAAACTGCATTTTTACTTTTCCGAAATATTGAAATTTTTAAAATCGTATATAAGCGATTGTGGGCGTTAGAGGGGGCGTGGCACCTTTTTGAAACAAACTTGCGCTGCGTAGGAACTCCTAGAATCTGCAGGCAAAATGCCAATCTTCTAGCTTTTATAGTTTCCGAGATCTCAGCGTTCATACAGACAGACGGACAGACAGACGGACAGACGGACATGGCTAGATCGACTCGGCTAGTGATCCTGATCAAGAATATATATACTTTATGGGGTCGGAAACGCTTCCTTCTAGCTGTTACATACTTTTGCACGAATACAATATACCCTTTTACTCTACGAGTAACGGGTATAATAATACTGATATCCTTATGCTAACAGAATATTTCATTTACATTTCCACCACAGATTTAAGACATTTTGTAACCGATTTTTGTGAACTAAAATTCAAATCGCATTGATAATATTAAAAGAACATTAAATATTCAAACCAATTGATTCTCTTGCTTTTTATTACACGTGCCTCATATTGTTTAAACAAATGCAAATGTTTAAACAATTTGATTCACGGCTTCCCCGCCCACCTGTCTTCCCTATCTTCTCTATACTAATATAATGCTAAGGGTAAAATATGGTCAGTAGCAAATTCCACCCAGAACGGATTGACATAAAAATCTAGAAAAATCAAATTAATTCGGAAACAATTAGGCGCCGCGTGTGAGGTACAAATTAAAACAAAAAACGACCCCAAAGTGCCCCAAAAATCGATTTGTCTTTTTTTTAATTCTTTCTTTTACCATTTCTCTGTTATAAATGCTGTTAAAATGGTTTTAAAATGTTATGTTCATAATCTTATGGCATACCCGCAACTAACTGCATTTTCATTTTTTGGAAATTCAGCCTCCCTAACCAAGTCCTCAATATTTTCCAATTTTGCTTTGCCGATTTGACGTCACGGCCTTCACATATGTATGTATGTATGTTCTGCTTGGGCTTTTCCATTAAGTCGTAAATGTGTGTGTCGCATTGTAAGTGTGACCGCGCAAGGAGAAAAACGAAAATACCACTGTTTATTTAAAATGCGCGGTTAAAAAATCGATTATATCGCAAATCTTTTCTTTTGCGCCATTTTTTTTAGGTAAAAGTTAAATTTTAAAATATCGGTAGCCTTACAGAAATTCCATTGAGCTGAATTTTACAGTCGAAATTTTCCTTAAAATTGCTTTTGTTTTTCAAAATGCAAAAGCCGGATCAGCAAATTAATTATTAGTGTTGCGATATATTATAAGAACTAGTTCGGCGGGACATTTCTAACACTAGGACGTATACTATCGATATTAGGCCGATAGGGAAGATCGATATAATGTATGGGAAAGGTGCCCACCATTAGATTCCTAGAAGTTAGCGCATGTAAAGTTTTCACTCTTTTCTGATTTGGCACGGGCAGTAAGCGGACTAAAAGTAAGAATTGTGAACCTAAGTTAGAAATCCTAACCTAATATTGTAACCTACAGGAAATTTAAGTGCTCGCCAAATGCTCGATTTGAATTGCTTTGCATTGAAGTACTTGCGCTAATAAATATTATTGGAAACTACGTAAGCTTTAATATTCTTGGCGGCGCTGAAACTTTTCGAACTCCCGCAACAATTAGTTTTCAAATGTTGAGTTATCGACAAACTTTGAATTTGTAAAAAACAAAAACAAACAATGAGTCGGTCTGCTATGTACACACACACGCACAAAATATATATATCCAAAAAATGCGTATTTTACACACACAGCCATTAGATACATATCAGCGTGTGTTTTTTTTTTTGTACTCTGTTGGAGCCCAATTCCTAACATAATTGAATTTATCGTCTCCAATGTTATTTCTTGGAATGTTAACAGATTTAGTATATTTTTATACCCGTTACTCGTAGAGTAAAAGGGTATATTGTATTCGTGCAAAAGTATGTAACAGCTAGAAGGAAGCGTTTCCGACCCCATAAAGTATATATATTCTTGATCAGGATCACTAGCCGAGTCGATCTAGCCATGTCCGTCTGTCTGTCCGTCTGTCTGTCTGTCTGTCTGTCTGTCTGTATGAGCGCTGAGATCTCGGAAACTATAAAAGCTAGAAGATTGGTATTTGGCATGAAGATTCTTGGAGTTCCTACGCAGCGCAAGTTTGTTTCAAAAGGGTGCCACGCCCACAATCGCTTATATACGATTTTAAAAATTTCAATATTTCGGAAAAGTAAAAATGCAGTTTTATTGTGTTTATCAATACCTATCGAAATGTAGAAGAAATTTTTCAAATCGGACCATTCGTTAAAAAGTTATGCGTGTTCAAAGTTTCTATCTCCATCTCCCTCGCACTCCCTTTACCTGAGTAACGGGTATCTGATTGTCGGGGCACCCGACTATAGCGTTCTCTCTTGTTATAATTTTGAACGGTCACTTTGTAAGACCCGCCTGGAAGGAGGCTTTTTCGGTAATTTTTTTGCGTGTGTATAAGAGAGAGAAGAAAACGACGTAAAAATATAACTGAAGCGTAAAAACGTGGACGAAAACGGCTTTTTCTTTACAACAACCGGTCACTGTCGGTGCAATCAAATCCAGCCCCGTACCCGAAGAAATTCGGCTGATTTACTCAGAGAAAGGTCTGAACATTATTTGGCGACCGTGACAAGACTAGCGATCAGTCCGACAGTGTCAAGTTGTTGGTGTTGTACAGGCCACGCTATTAATTTCCACCAGACCACAAAGGTGTCTCGCAGCGAAGTTTAGGCAAAAGCGCCGCAACACAAGCCAACCAGCGCGCTCATCTTAGGACACACCAAAGGCATTGGAGAAACATCCAGAAGACGATCGTGGCAACACTCCCAGTTCATATACAAGGCGGATCATCCACGTGGACTGGTGCTCCATCCAACTCACACACTCACACAATCATGGGATTGCAGTGAGTCACCGTAAGCTAGAGAACATAACCTCAATGTCATTTACTGCAATAAATCATTATTACGCAACCAAATATTCTGTCCGCAAAGGTTGTTATCGAGATTCATTGTTATTTGCTGTAGTTGTAGTGTTCAGTTGGTAGGCCAAATTTAACTAGCTTCATTTAGCATTATATTTGTCAGAGATAGAAGTTATACCAGATTTGCCGCAAAATGGTTGATCCAGCCGATGCTGCCGCTGGAAGCGAAGTCAACACCAGCAAATTAGTATCCCTCCGGCATCAACGGACTACGATTACGCGAAACATGACCAATTTGAAGACCAAACTCGACCAGAAGAAGGCGACTTTAAACGTGCCAGCTTTAGAATGTTATCTTCAAATACTAGAAGGGCACTTTCGTCAACTTTCGACGACTCAAGGCCAAATTGAGAATATACACAGTGCCGACACCGAACGAAGCAGTTTGGATGAGCTGTTCGTGGAAGTTAAAACAACGCTGTTGGCCGCAATATCAAGGAAACGTCGAGAAAGCATTTCAGGAGACACGACATTGAACAATTCACTCAATTCGTCAGTCATGCATCACAATCGTCTGCCAAATCTGAAGTTGCCGAGCTTCGACGGAAAATACGCAAACTACAAACGTTTCACTGGTGCATTCTCTAATCTCGTGGAAACGGATGGTGGCCTCTCTAACATCGACAAGTTTACATACCTGCTCAATTGCTTAACTGGGCCAGCTCTTGAAGTAGTGCAGTCATTCCAGATTACCGAGGAAAACTACTCGAAGGCAATGGACCGGTTGAGGCAGCGATACGATAACGACGTTTTAATTTTCCTGGACTACATTTCAAATTTATTTGCAGTTCCAAACATCGAAAATGCCAATGCAGCCAAACTTCTAAATGTCGTCGATACGATATCCGCAATTCGATCGTCAGTACTCTCACTTGGGTCAGCAGCAAACGTAATGAATGCAATCATAATTCATCTGATGCTGAGCAAACTGGATCCAGAGACAAAAATGCAGTACCAAGAAAAGCAGAGCTACGATCAATTACCATCTTGGGACGACTGCTGCGTCTTTCTAACTCGCCGTTGTCAATATCTTGAAGCACGCGAAAGGGATCACCCCGTAGGTGGAACCGACTTACCCAGGCTATCATCATCGAAGCAACCACGCAAATCGAAGGCATTTATGACCGTTAACGCAACCTGCGTTTATTGCAAGGGTTCATCTCACTACATCTCTAGTTGCACAGCTTTCAACGAGTGCCACCCAAACGAGCGCACCAGCTTTGCAAAACGCGCACGCCTGTGCCTAAACTGCCTAAGGCCAAATCACATTCTGAAGGATTGCAAGTCGAAGTCGCGTTGCAAGAAGTGCCACGCTTCACATCATACGCTGCTCCACGAGTCCAGCCACTCAGCAACGTCGTTCTCATCCACGGAAAATCCTCAGGACCAACGTATCGCCGCAATCCAACACAACCAAGAGTCTGTACAGCTTAATTCAAACGTCGCCCTGTTAACGCGAGCATCTAAGCAGGGAGTTTTACCAACAGCGGTCATACAGATCAAGGACGTGACCGGCAATTATCAGCTAGTTCAAGCTCTAGCAGATTCTTGCTCCGAGGTCAATTTAATCACCGAGAAAACCGCCAAGCGATTAAACCTCCATAAAGCGCGGGTTTCTCAGGCTGTCAGCGGGATATCGGAAGCTTGTGAACGAATTCATTACAATGTCTTCGCCACACTCAAATCTCGAATTTCAAATTTTCAATGGTCATCCGAATTCGGAGTCATTAAGCGGATCTGTTCAAGGCAACCCCGGGAATATATCGACACCTCCACATGGAAGCTTCCCGAGGGAATCGTGCTTGCAGACCCCAGATTCTTCGAACCGAACAAAATCGACGTCCTAATAAGCACCGAAGGATTTTTTGAAGCTATTCTAGGAGAAAAACAATCGCTAGGTCAACACTTGCCTAGTCTACTCAACACGGAGTTTGGGTGGATCGTCGGCGGTCATTTGAATTCATCAAAAAGGCAGCCAACCTATCAGTGTCTTTTAACGAGATCCGACAGTTCAATCGAGGACATGGTACATCGCTTCTGGGAAATAGAAGAGTACCACACGACACCATCAATCTTCTCTGCTGAGGAACAAGCGTGCGAAGATCATTTCGTAACCAACGTCCAGTGGAACACCGAAGGACGTGTCCAAGTACGTCTACCATTCAAGGAACGACATCCCACCCTCGGATCTTCTTTCAAAATGGCATTAAAACGCTTCAACATGCTCGAACGCAAACTCTCGCGCAACCCCGAGTTAAAGAGGCAATATCATCAATTCATGCAGGAATACATCGACCAAGGGCACATGTCTCGGCTTGAGGACAAAGACTGGAATCATCAACACTTCTTTATTCCGCATCATTGCGTTTTAAGACCACAAAGCAGCTCGACAAAGCTCCGCGTCGTCTTTGACGCTTCGGCCAAGTCGTCAAATGGCCAATCACTGAACGACATCTTGATGACGGGTCCTACAATCCAACAGGATTCCGTTACCACTATACTTTCATTCCGACTACACAAATATGTCTTATCTGGCGACATAAGTAAGATGTACAGACAATTCGTAGTGGATGAACGAGACAGGAAGAATCAATTAATTCTTTGGAAAGGTGACTCCGAAAAACTGCAAATCTACCAACTCAAGACGGTCACATACGGGCTGTCAGCCGCCCCATTCCTAGCTATTCGCAGCTTGGCGTATATCGCCGACGGATTTGCAAGTGAGTTTCCGATCGGAGCTAGCGTACTCAAATCCGATCTATACGTGGACGACGTACTCACCGGTGCTGACGACCTTGTCCTACTAGATATAAAAAGGCGTCAGCTAACCGAAATGCTGGAAAGAGCGGGCCTCGTATTAACGAAATTTCACAGCAACTCAACTAGCTTGGTAGACGGACTCCAATCTGAAGTTAAGATTCAACTCGACGAGCCAGATACCGTTAAAGCCCTCGGATTAGCGTGGAAGCCCCTTCAGGATACGTTCGGCTTTCACCACGAGGCTTTCGTCAACGAAACACAGACTCGAAGAATAGTTCTTTCAACCATTGCAAGGGATTTCGATTCTTTAGGGTTGATCAGTCCAATTGTAATACGTTGTAAAATTTTCCTACAAAATCTAACTCTTTTAAAATTAGATTGGGACGAACCCTTAGAAGGCAATTTACGGCTAACCTGGGAAACTCTTCAGGGAGAACTTAAGAATACCTCGAATCTATGCATTCCAAGATTCGTGCACACGTCACTCAGCCACGATAGCGAATTGCACGGCTTCGCCGACTCGTCGGAACGCGCGTATGGATGCTGCATTTACATACGAGCTAAGATGATCCAAGGAATCGAAGTCAATCTGCTAATAGCCAAATCTCGCGTAGCGCCAATCTAGGTACAAACGCTTCCGAAGTTGGAGTTATGCGCTGCAGTTTTGCTCCATCGTACGTACAAGAAAATAGCTCAGAAGATAGCGCCATACATCGGAAAGGTCTACTTTTGGACTGACTCCAAGATAGTCCTACAATGGCTAAAAATGCATTCTTCTCAGCTGAACTGCTTTGAAGGAAATCGCATCTCAGAGCTCCAGCAAGCTACAGCAAAATACAGCAAGCTCAGCACAGAACCCAGCTGATATAGTGTCGAGAGGTTGCTGCGCTACAGAGTTACATAAAACTATATGGTTTCAAGGCCCTCAATTTTTAAAGGAAGATAATTCTCTTTGGCCACACCATGTCGAGCCAACTCAATCGGTTCCGGAAGTGCGGGCAAAGGCGATCAGTCTTTACATAAAAGGAGAGCCCTCCCAGTCACAATCACCTCCGTCCTCGGCCACAAAGCTAAGGAAAACCTGCCAGAGCGCAGAAAATCTGCAGGAAGCATCAGTCATCGACCAAATCTTCGAGAACTCATCGTCTTATCACCGAGCTATGCGAACTATTGCATTCGTATTTCGCTGCTTTAATAAAGTTCCAGCTAACAGGGCCAAAAACAAAGAAGAAGTAGTACACATCTCAGCGCCAGAGCGTAACGTAGTTTTTTGGCGGGTAATTGAACACATACAGCAATCAGTATATCACAATGAAATCTCTCTTCTAAAGAAACAAAAGCGTGTTAAAGACAGGTTGCAGGGTCTATGTCCGTTTTTAGAGGAAATTCAAGTAGACTCACACTATAACTCGATAATCGTAATTCGGGTCGGTGGGCGATTAGCCAACGGAGAGATGCCGTACGACGCTAAATTCCCAGCTTTGGTGCCACGAGAGCATCGGTTCGCCAAATTGTATGTCGAGTTTCTACACAAATCGAATCTCCACGCAGGAGCCAAGGTGCTCCTTTCTCTCTTACGTGAACGGATATGGATACCAAACGCAAGGGAGTTAACTCGAAAGGTCGTACGCTCATGTACGCATTACTTCCATTACAAACCGAAGTTGATGACTCAAATAATGGGTTCCCTACCCGCAGACCGCTTGCGCTGCCAAAGACCGTTTCTTGTCACCGGAGTTGACTTCTGCGGACCATTCATGACGTCGTATCGAATCCGCAGCAGAGCCCCATACAAAACATACGTAGCCATATTCATATGTTTTTCGTCGAAAGCCGTACATATCGAACCAGTTTCAGATCTCTCCTCGAACGCATTCTTGCTGTGCCTCCGAAGGTTCGTGTCCCGTCGAGGACTGCCAAAGCGAGTGTACTGCGACAATGGTACTAATTTCGTGGGAGGATCGGCAAAGCTATCTGAATTTAAACAGTCAGTCTTGAGCAATGAAGCGATCAGCCAGCTACGGCAATACAGCGCAACTAAAGGGTTCGAGTTCTGCTTCATCCCACCCCGTGCGCCCCACTTCGGGGGTCTGTGGGAAGCCGCGGTTAAGTCCGCTAAAACTTTGCTGGTGAAAAACATGGCCGAAGCCAACTTAACGTACGAGGAGCTACAAACAATCCTCACGGAGATAGAGGCGATACTCAATTCGCGACCAATCACTCCACCGTCAGCCGATCCAAACGATGGAGAAACGCTGTCTCCAGCTCACTTCCTTATTGGATCATCGCTAATCGCAGCTCCTGAAGAACAATTTAACGAGACGTCAAACATTCACTACCTGGATCGATGGCAGCGCATTTCGTTTCTTAAACAGCAATTTTGGAATTTGTTTCGTCGAGACTATTTTCACACGCTCCAGCAACGCACAAAATGGACCAGTCCACAGCCCAACATAAGGGTAGGACAACTGGTTCTTATACACGAGGACAACGCAGCTCCCCAAAACTGGCCACTGGGACGTGTCATCGCAACGATTCCTGGGAAGGACGACAAGGTGCCAGTCGTGGATCTCCAAACGCAGAAGGCAGTTCTTCGAAGACCAGTGCACAAAATCGCCCCACTTCCCATCGAATAAGCAAGAAGTCAGTTGAAGGATTCCGGATCCTATCAAGGCCGGGAGTATGTTGGAGCCCAATTCCTAACATAATTGAATTTATCGTCTCCAATGTTATTTCTTGGAATGTTAACTGATTTAGTATATTTTTATAATTTTGTACGGTCACTTTGTAAGACCCGCCTGGAAGGAGGCCGAAGGCTTTTTCGGTAATTTTTTAGCGTGTGTATAAGAGAGAGAAGAAAACGACGTAAAAATATAACTGAAGCGTAAAAACGTGGACGAAAACGGCTTTTTCTTTACAACAACCGGTCACTGTCGGTGCAATCAATTCCAGCCC
The DNA here is from genome assembly GCA_037075285.1 of Drosophila lutescens. Taxonomy (NCBI): domain Eukaryota; kingdom Metazoa; phylum Arthropoda; class Insecta; order Diptera; family Drosophilidae; genus Drosophila; species Drosophila lutescens. The sequence continues at coordinate 19,831 of JBAMCF010000679.1, forward strand.
CATACCCGAAGGAATTCGGCTGATTTACTCAGAGAAAGGTCTGAACATACTCCATTTTGTACTTTTGCATTAAAGACGCGGCGAATTTGGCCGTCGCGTCCCACTCCATTTGACCCCTTAGCATTATAGGCACTAGCGTGCTGAGGCTAGCGTCCAAGGCGGTCCTGTTCTCTGAGAACCGCACGCACTCGAATAGGACGTGGTTTGCGTCCTCCTCGATTCCAGAGCCGCAGGTTGGGCATCCGCCCTTGTGTCGTGCCCGAATTTCTTCAAGTACGACCGGAAGCACCCGTGTCCACTCAGAATCTGGGTCAGGTAGAAATCCACCTGCCCATGCTTTCTTTCCAGCCATGGACTCAAGACTGGAATGAGAGCGTGGGTCCAGCGTCCAGAGGTTGCGGAGTCCCATCTCTCCTGCCACAAAGAGATTGATCTCTGTCTCGCGAGCTGACGCGCCTCACGCCTAGATAGGTCGTCCGTGCTCGCAACCGCTTCCTCCACTTCTGCTGCCTCTCTTACTAGATCGTTTATTGGAACTAGACCAGCGATGACCAGCGCCGCTTCCTTGGAGATCGCCCGGAAGGCACAGGATATCCTAATGGCACACAGTCTATGCGTGCGTGCCGAGCCACTCATGTAAGAGGGCGTCGTGGCGGCTTTAGCCCATATCGGGGCGGCATACAAGACTTGGGACGTAACGACGTTCGCCAAGAGTTTCCTCCGTTCCTGCTTTGGGCCCCTCGTGTTCAGTAAAATCCGCGAGAGTGAACTGGCGGTCGCTGCGGCCTTCTTGTTGGCATACTCCAGGTGCTCTTCAAAAGACAGCCTGGTGTCGATCATGACGCCTAGATATTTGACAGCTCTTTGGGAAACTACGTCGACCCCGCCAACCGTCAGCTTGGCTGTCTCGACGAGTTGCCGGCCGCTTATAAGAACAACCTCTGTCTTGTGCGCCGCTAGTTGGAGCCCGGCAAGTGACAGCCATGACTCCACCTTCCTTACCGCTGTGTTGGCCATGTACTCCACTTCGGCTGTTGTCTTAGCCACAATCGTAATGGCGACGTCGTCTGCGAATCCAGTCACATGGACGTTGGCAGGCATGGGAAGCCTCAGCACTCCGTCGTACATTACGTTCCACAGCCTTCGCTCGTATCGAACAGCAGCACCCTTTCGTCAAGGTAGCTGTCGACTATCCTGATGAGGTACTCCAGGATACGTTGCCGCCTTAGGGCCTGCATAATCCCTGTCCAGTTCGCAGTGTTAAAGGCATTCTTGATGTCGAGCTTGACCAGTAGGCAATATTTCTTTGTACCGCCTTTCCATCGCTTCCCGCGTATGGCTTCCGCTGCTATCCAGGTGACCGTTTGGATCGCGTCTAGTGTGGACTTTCCTTTCCGGAATCCAAACTGGGTGGGGGAGAGGCCACCAGCCGCATCTATGGCCAGATTTAGCCGCTTCGAGATGAGCTTCTCGAACACTTTGCCGACTGCGTCGAGCAGACAAATTGGCCTGTAGGAGGAAGCTTCACCGGGTGGCTTCCCAGGCTTGTTCAGGAGCAGCAGCTTCAGAACTTTCCATCTCCGGGGAAATGTTCCCTCGCGCAGGCAGGCGTTGTAGAGCACCGCGAAAGTACCCGGCAGAGTCCCAAGCGCCAGCTTCATTGCTTTGTTGGGCACTGCGTCGGGTCCTAGGACTTTGTTGTTCTGCAGGCTGCGTCGTGCTTCAGCAACCTCTGTCTCCGTTATTGCCTCGATCTCTCACGTAGGCCCCGTTTCGCATAGTATGCTCTCCTTGACGCTACCCGAAGGGAACAGTGTGCGAACGATCTCACTCAGGGCTTCCGGGTCCGTTGGAGAGCGGCTGCCTGCATTTACACGCTTAACCACGAGTCTGTAGGCCCCACCCCACGGATCCTGTTCGGCTGCGTCGCATAGCTTCAGGAAGCATTCCCGTTTGCTGTCCTGGATGGCGTGCTTCAAGGACCTCCTGGCTTGCTTGTAGGCGGCGTGTGCAGCCTCGGCCCTGTCCGTCCTTCTTGAGCGTTGTAGAGCTCTTCTGGCTCTGAGGCATGTCCTTCTAAGGGTCGCTATATCAGAGTTCCACCAGGGTACAGGCTCATGGTCTCTCCTAAACGGCTTGCGCTGTAGCATACCTGCCCTGCACGCATCCTCCAGGCTGGCTGCTATCCCGTCAGCATTGGTGTTTATTTTGTGCCCCGTTTTGCCACATTTGATGCAGCACCCGCTTCTGTCTAATTTGCTGCGGCACTTTGCAGCAAAGTGTCCAATCTCCAGGCACTTGTAGCACCTGGGCTGCGAGTCCCTCTCCTTCACTTTGAAGATGGACCATCCTATCTTGATCTTGCCCTTACCAAGAACCGCTTCTGCGTCTTTGCTCGCCAGCCCAACTACTGCCGTCTGAGTGTCCCTGTATGATGGACGGAGACTCGTCACCTTCACAGATTCGGCGTTCACGGCAAATTTGTCCACCAGAGCTTTGGTGACATCTTCGGCCACCGCAAGTGGATCCAGGTCGTTTATCACCACCGTCTTCGTCCTCGCGCTTTCGGATAGCGCTCGCACCGCAGTCGCTTCTCCAAGAACCGCCTCGAGGCTCTCTTTTATTTCCTCCGTGCTGTTGTCCTCGCTTCTGTTGAGCTCCAGAAGAAGGTTCCCATTCACTGTACGCCTGACCTTGTTTACTCGCGTGCTGAGGTTTTGCAGCTTGCCGTCGTCCCTGCGGGTGACCATAGCTAGGACTTCGCTGTAGGTCTTGCCATTGGCTTCCACTATGAGGGCGTCCGGGCGGTTAGGCTTTCGGTTCCGCTTTTTCGGAGCACCCTTTCTCCAGGCAGTGGTCGCGTCTTTTCCAGCGCTGCCTCTCGCGGCTGTATTTTCACGGGGGCCTCTGGTTTTGACATCATCTCGTGGTTTTCTTCTCTTTTCCTGCTGCGAACCCGGGGGCGCTCTAAGGGCAGACGATTGCGCTGACGATTGCGCTGACGATTGCGCTGATGGAGTCGGGAGCTCTACCCCATCTAGAGCCGTGTCGGGTTGGCTGAGCCTTCGCCACGGGTCTGTCTGAACCGCGCTGGTGGCTGTCGGGCCTTGTGTCGCGTTTCGCCAGAACTCGGTTTGAGCGGCGTTGTCCTGTTTTAGTCAAACCGGCGCCTGTTGCTCCTTGCTCTCGCTGTTTCGGAGTGGACCTTTGCATTTCATGCACTCCATGGGCTCTTTTTGCATATGGTGGCCACCTGCTTGGCTGAGGGAGCTCAATGAACCTTCTTGGAGGAACTTCATCCTCGAGAACATTGCTTTCATGGGCACATTGATGTGACGCACCTGCATGACACTCGTGAGATGGATGACTTCGTCGAAAAGCACTCCAATCTCCGCGAGCTGTTCTAGTCTCGTCAGCTCCTGGTCCGCTTTGGCCCTCTTTGCAGAGGTCGTTCTCTGCCCACCAGTTGGGCTGCCTGGGTCCCTTTGACGCTTGGCCGCGTCCTGCACCGCATCATCTTCTCGTGGCGGCGGCAGGCCGGTGGTTTTTTTCAGGACGGGTGACCTGAGAAGATTCGAGCTGCTCTTGAACGCTCCGGCTGCTTCCGTGCCCTTGATTTCGTCCTTCTTGCTTAAACTTGATGCATTCACTGTCGAGGCGGCCAAGTTCGCCACCGCCTCGCCAGGTTTGTTGTTCAGAATGGGATTTAGGGCCTCCAGAATCCGTGCCCTGGCCGTGGGAGATCCCACGGGTGGATTTCCACTTGAGTGGTTGCCACCTGGAGTAGTTTCGTTTTTAGTCGACATTCCTTTCATTGATGCATTTTATACCTACTACCAGGTTGTGCATTTTATACCTGCTGCCAGGTGTCGTGACTGCCGGCCACTATGGCACAGACGCAGACCACGCAGCCGCCCAGTATGGGTCAGACGCTACGTGGATTTTCCGGAGAGTGGGTTGAGGGCACAGTTGGGATCCCACGGTGAACATGAGTTTCCCCATGGCTTTGCCGGTGGAAGCTATACCGCTCCTGCTCGGTCGCCATAGCCCCATTTTGCGGTGTACCGCCTAGGCGGTGGGGTTGGCTGTAAGTCCGCTCCTTGACCTTTTAACACCTTTTTTTCCCTTAGTGCAAACCGTGTCGGTGATTCCGATCCGATTCCGAATCCTTTAGTCAAGGATTTGAAGCAGCAGCCCGGAGATGTATGCTACATTAGCTTGCATGTGCAACCTGTCGCAAGCAGCTTCTGACAGTCATTACGCCAGCGCCGCTTGCGGACGGGTGCCTAGATAGGGATACGGCGTTGCCAGATGGGCCTTCCTCGCGCGTTTACCAACACTGGCCAGCAGCTGATCGAGCGGTCAGCTGGCGTGACCGGCTTATTGTTGTGGTCGCCGCCACATTTGGTCGCAAGAGAGTTGTGAAGAAAAAGACAAAGAGACGCGAAAGAGAAAGTTCCCGCGGAAAGTGCTCTCACCTCTGACCCATGCCGGGTTTTGGGGCGGCACTGACTACGGGCTCCATCGGTCACCCGGAGACGGGCCTCCACGGGTAAGTCGTCTACGGCGCCGCGTGCATCTGCGGGATGCTCTTTGGATGCTGCTTCTCTTGCTCTTCATTACACGTGCCTCATATTGTTTAAAAAAATGCAAATGTTTAAACAATTTGATTCACGGCTTCCCCGCCCACCTGTCTTATCTATCTCTATACTAATATAATGCTAAGGGTAAAATATGGTCAGTAGCAAATTCCACCCAGAACGGATTGACATAAAAATCTAGAAAAATCAAATTAATTCGGAAATAATTAGGCGCCGCGTGTGAGGTACAATTCGATTTGTTTTTTTTTTAATTCTTTCTTTTGCCATTTAAAATGTTATGTTCATAATCTTATGGCATACCCGCAACTAACTGCATTTTCATTTTTTTGAAATTCAGCCTCCTTAACCAAGTCCTCCATATTTTCCAATTTTGCTTTGCCGATTTGACGTCACGGCCTCCACATATGTATGTATGTATGTTCTGCTGGCGCACTTTATTAAGTCGCAAATGTGTGTGTGTCGCATTGTAAGTGTGACCGCGCAAGGGGAAAAACGAAAATACCACTGTTTATTTAAAATTCGCGGTTAAAAAATCGATTATATCGCAAATCTTTTCTTTTGCGCCTTTTTTTTAGGTAAACGTTAAATTTTAAAATATTGGTAGCCTTACAGAAATTCCATTAAGCTGAATTTTACAGTCGAAATTTTCCTTAAAATTGCTTTTGTTTTTCAAAATGCAAAAGCCTGATCAGCAAACTATTTATTAGTTTTCAAATGTTGAGTTATCGACAAACTTTGGATTTGTAAAAAACAAAAACAAACAATGATTCGCTCTGCTATGTACACACACACGCACAAAATATATATATCCAAAAAATGCGTATTTTACACACACAGCCATTAGATACATATATGCGTGTGTACGTTTGTGTGTGTGCATTGCAGCTGACTAAGGAATTGAGATTCGCTCAAATTCAAATTCAATATAATACTGATATCCTTTTGCTAACAGAATATTTCATTTACATTTCCACAACAGATTTAAGACATTTTGTAACCGATTTTTGTGAGCTAAAATTCAAATCGCATTGATAATATTAAAAGAACATTAAATATTCAAACCAATTGATTCTCTTGCTCTTTGTTACACGTGCCTCATATTGTTTAAACAAATGCACATGTTTGAACAATTTGAATCACGGCTTCCCCGCCCACCTGTCTTCCCTATCTCTATACTAATATAATGGTAAGGGTAAAATATGGTCAGTAGCAAATTCCACCCAGAACGGATTGACATAAAAATCTAGAAAAATCAAATTAATTCGGAAATAATTAGGCGCCGCGTGTGAGGTACAAATTAAAACAAAAAACGACCCCAAAGTGCCCCAAAAATCGATTTGTTTTTTTTAAATTCTTTCTTTTGCCATTTCTCTGTTATAAATGTTGTTAAATGAGTAAAAGAGTATTTGGTTTGTATTTTTGTTACCCATGTGCATAATACGACCTTTGCTACATTCTTAGGTAACTTATTAATTATCAAGAAATAACTTCTTTACAAAGAGTAAACATTACTCGGTTTAAATAGTTTAAAAATTGCATCTTTAAAAAACAAAACAAGAGAGAACGTTATAGTCGGGTGCTCCGACTATCAGATACCCGTTACTCAGGTAAAGGGAGTGCGAGGGAGATAGAGATAGAAACTTTGATCACGCATAACTTTTTAACGAATGGTCCGATTTCGATAGGTATTGATAAACACAATAAAACTGCATTTTTACTTTTCCGAAATATTTAAATTTTTAAGAGGGGGCGTGGCACTTTTTTAAAACAAATTTGCGCCTAGAATCTGCATGCAAAACGCCAATTTTCTAGCTTTTAGAGTTTCCGAGATCTCAGCGTTCATACAGACAGACGGACAGACAGACAGACAGACGGACATGGCTAGATCGACTCGGCTAGTGATCCTGATCAAGAATACATATACTTTATGGGGTCGGAAACGCTTCCATCTAGCTGTTACATACTTTTGCACGAATACAATATACCCTTTTACTCTACGAGTAACGGGTATAAATACAGGGGCAATTAACAAAGGAGAAAAGGTAGAACGAGGTAGCATGGCCAAGATCAAGAGGTTTTGTTTTGAAGGACCGATGAAATAAAATCCACCCTAAAATTATTCTTCCTTTGGCATTCTATTCAAAAATGTCCACTTGCTTCGAATTTTTTTAATTTGAATTGGAGACAGTAATTTTTTCAACTGTCAAAGGATAAACATTAGAGTGGGTCGATTTGTATGGGCCAAAAAAAAGTGATAAATCGTAGGGGGGGAACGTATTCTATGGACAATTCTAAGCAACATTGCCAAAGGAACTATGCCTTGAAAACCACGTTAGACCATCCGCATTTGCAAGAGAAAAATACTGGTTTTTTGATGAGAAAAATCAGAGTAGCCTTGAATTTGGAACATTTGTATGGACGCGAAAATAGTAATAAATCGTTTGGGCGGAACACAATCTCTGGGCCATTCTGAGCCATATTGGCTAAGAAACATGCCTTGAAAATCACGTTTGACCCTCCGCAATTGCAAACGAAAAATACATACAAATGTTCCAAATTCAAGGCTACTCTGATTTTTTTTAATCAAAAAACCAGTATTTTTCTCTTGCAAATGCGGAGGGTCAAACGTGATTTTTAAGGCATAGTTTCTTTGGCAATGTTGCTTAGAATTGTCTATAGAATACGTTCCCCCCCTACGAATTGATGACCTCCAAATCGACCCACCCTAATAAACATCCCATCACATTTTGAAGCGTTTGTAACATTTCAAGGCGAACTCACATTAAAAATATTCCCTCAAATTTCTTAAATCTTAACCAAAATTATTATTTTGGTTGTTGGAAAGCTATGTAAATCTTTTAGCAATTTTTTGTTGCTTTTTTTTTAGAAAACAAGTTTGTATTCTAGATTTAAACGCTAATCGATTTGGAATTGAAATACGAACTTAACTCGGCGTGATAACCCATATTTTGGCAGTTTGTTTTGGACAAAGTACTGCTTTGAAATACATATTTTTGTACTCTTCATTCATACAAAAAAAATCTATAAATTTATCTGGCTAAGAGCAGCAATGGTCAAAACTCACCGAAATTGAAAAAGAGTTTAATATTTTTAACATGTAAATTTAATCAAATTCGTATCTTATCAAGGTATAATAACTATTTTCACTTTTTTTCACTTTTGCACGAAATTTGAAATCGATGTGACCGTGCGTCATATATTTGATAATACCAACATTCCGAAGAAAGATAATAATTGGTCATAATTTCGTTGTAACTTGAGGTCATACTTTGGCTTACTAATGGCTTAGGCCACGATCTGACCATCAAATCATTTTATTTCACAGAAAATGTTAAAAATTTACAAAACAATAATTGTTTTCTATGTAAGTTAATGGCAATCCTTGATAAGTTTTTTCAAATATTTTGATCGTCTAACCTTGGCTTTATTCTATAATTTTTTTGAGTCCTGTCATCATTATTATTATTATCTTTGTTTGTTTTATTTATTTAATATTTATGAATATTTTAGAAAATCCTGGTTGTATTGGGTTGGCAAGAAATTCAAGTCGTTTTTTTTCAATATTTTCAAAGATGATTTATTTATATCAGGATTTAAATTAATCAATTATGTATTGGCCGTTTTGTTCGACCACTAATGACCATCTCTCGGGCAGCTGCATAATTCCGCGCTCGAAGAACTTTTGGTCTTTTCCAGCAAAGAATCGAGACAAGTGGTTTTCGACAGCCTCATCTGAATCAAAGTTTTTATCATTCAAAGAGTTTTGAAGAGAGCGAAACAAATGGTAATCTGAAGGTGCTAAGTCCGGACTATAAGGTGGATGTGGTAGCACTTCCCAATTCAGCTTCGTTAATTTTTGCCGAGTAACCAAAGATGTGTGGGGCCTAGCGTTGTCATGGTGAAAGACTATACCCTTGCGATTAGCTATTGCCGGCTCCTTTTCTTTAATTTTTTCCGCCAAATTGGATAGCTGGCGACAGTACACATCTGAATTGATGGTTTCATTCTGTCCCAGCAGCTCAAAGTGCACTACACCCTTCCACCAAACAGACAGCATAACTTTCCTCTGATGGATATCGGCCTTTGATGTGGTTTGGGCTGGCTCATCTTTCTTGCTCCATGATCTTTTTCGTTAGACATTATTGAAAACAACCCACTTTTCGTCGCCAGTAATGATCCGCTTCAAAAAAGGATCGTTTTTAATCCGTTGCAGCAGAGAATGGCAGATATTGATACGCTTAGTTAGGAGAATTTCCTTTAAGTTATGCGGCCCCAAACATCGAGCTTGTTTTCGTAGCCAAGTTTCTTCAAATGGTTTTCAACCGTTGTATGCGACACACTGAGCTTCTCTGACATCTCCCGCGTTGAATAACGCCGGTTTTCATCCAGCAAAGCCTGAATTTGTTCGTCAAAAACGGCCGATGGTCGACCAGAACGTGGGGCGTCTTTAACTCCAAAATCTCCAAGCCTGAATTTGGCAAACCAGCGCTGACATTGGCGATCACTCATGGCATCTTTACCATACACTTCGCACAATTTTTCGCGAGCTTCGGCCGCTTTTTTTCCTTTTCGGAAATAAAAAAGCAAAATATGCCGAAAATGCTCACTTTGATCCTCCATGTTTAATTTGCTATAGCTTCCACAAATGTTATCGAATAATTACCAAATTTTCATCGATAGTACCTAAGACAATAAGCTTTAAAACGATACTAAAAAGTGTGACCCTGGTGACTTTCTCGCCCACCCAATATCTTTGAAATTAAATTGGCACAGAATTTTATTCAAAAGCCGTGTGGCACGGAAAGTTTTGTTATTGAGTAAAATAAATTAAAATCATCAATAAATATTATGATTATAGACATTATGATTACAGTTTATTTAGTTTTGGTGTAAATCATAGGATTTTTGAATATAATAAGTTGGTGATTTTTTTGTTAAAAAATATTATAATCGTAGTGCTACAGAAACCCACCCCCATTTAACGATTAGAATTTATCTATCCCCACACCGCCGCCTGCAAAAAGGAACAGGATTTCAAGAACACTAAAAACCAACTTCTCACTTTCCCGCTGGGTGATCCCAGTTTCTTTAGGTGAAAGTGCTAAGTAAATAAATTACACATTTCAACATACATTTGCTCAGCGACTTCTCGTCAACAGCCAATTAAAAATTCTTTTTTAATCTGTCAACGATAAGTGTTGAATCAGGGACAGTTTTAAAGGAAATCCAAAGCATCATTCAAGGGTGTTTGCTGGCGCTTAAACACTCTGAAGTTTCCACGTCTAATTGGGACTGTCTTTTGGTCTTTCTTTGCTCATCCAAGTGCCAAAGGTCACTCTTTCACTATTGCAGCAGTCTTTAACCAAAAAATCCGAGATTCCCACTTGGAAAGAGATGAACACTTTTCTGGAGGAAAGGTATCGCACCTTAGAGGCGAATGAGGATGTCAGAGTGAATTCGGGCGCTCCTTCTCATTCCAAGGACCACAAAACCGGTGCCGCACCCGCACTCCTTCGAGATCCAGGTTGCTCCAAAAGTGCGCAGCTGTGATCTCTGCTTCAAAGAGGCACATCCAGTTCGAATTTGTCCTCGCTTTCTCTAGATGTCTCAATCAGAGCGAGAAACTTATATTTAACAAAGGCGTTTGTATTTAAATTGCTTCGCTAGAGGACTGCGTGAGTGCAAAAGTAGGCACAACTGTTTTACGTGCAAGGGACGCCACAATACGCTCCTACATAAAGACATTCCTAGAAACCATAATAGCTCTGCACAGGATCAAACAACTATGCAAGAATCTACCCCAATACAGTCCACTTCTGTCCATTTTGTTTTTAATCAGCAAGGAGTCCTTTTAGGCACAGCCATCGTCCATGTATGCCATTTAGGAGAAAACTACTCAGCCCGAGCCCTGATCGACTCAGGTTCGGAAGGCACTTTTATTTCGGAACTAATCGAATTAAAATTCCATTTCAAAACGTGAGGACTAAAGTTACAGGGCTTAACCAATCCAGTTCTGGAGTCTCTCAAAAGCTGTGCCATTTCCAGATTGGCAACCCTTCCAAACCATTACTTAAAGTTGATACTACTGCACTAGTCTTGCCGAAGTTGGCTGGAAATCTTCCGACGACCACAATTGATCGCAGTATTCTCAGTATACCAAATATTCAGTTAGCTGATCCTCTATTCTTCCAGCCTTCGCAAATTGATTTGTTAATAGGTGCGGATATTCTTCCGTCAGTACTTCTCTCAGGGTCAAAACTTAACCTGTGTGGCTTGCTACTGGGCCAAGAAACGATTTTCGGGTGGATTTTGACCGGCCCAATTTCTTTAGCCAGAGGAAAAAGTGTTGCTTCCTTCACAACAAAGGTGTCCATAGAGTCTGAGCCTACTATGGAGACATTACTCACAAAGTTTTGGGAGGTGGAGGATTTCCCAGGTAAAGTTGTGAAAGAATCCGATAGTTTTTGTGAACAAAATTTCGTCCAGACGACTTCCAGATCAGCAGAGGGGAACCCCCCACACACTCCGTTTTAAAGAATCCTCTTTCGAAATGATCAAGGGGATATCGCTGATTATGAACTTCAGACTGTCACTTTTGGAGTAAACTGTGCTCCCTTTTTGGCCTTACGCACCCTGCAGCAGCTATCCAATGACGTCAAAGCTCAGTATCCCCGTGCTTCTGACATTATTTCAAATTATATGTATGTCGATGATGTGCTTGCAGGAGCACACACAAAGTCCGAAGCCATTGTAGCTATTTCGGAGATGCGATCAGCGCTCAGTTCAGTCTGCTGGGTCTGAATACCAACAAAATGAGTATCAAGAGGAATACAAACTTCTTCAATCCAAGAAAAAACTTCCTACCTCAAGTTGTATCCTCAAACTGAATCCGTTCCTTGATTTCGACGGCGTCATCCGATCATGTGGTCGTTTGACGGCATCTGACTCGCTGTCTTACGATGAGAGTCATCCGATTATTTTGCCATACTACTGCCGAATGGCTGAGCTTTTGGTCCGTTTTACTCATGTTGCGTCTCATTCGAACGAAGTTTTGGATTACGAAACTTAGAAATCTTATTAAGAAGGTGACGACCACATGCAATGTTTGCCTTATTCATCGAAAGAAGGTGCAGTCACAATTGATGGGAAGGCTGCCAAAACCCAGAAGCACATTCTCACGGCCTTTTACGCACACTCGGCTTGATTTCGCGGGGCCTTTCGAAGTGAAGAGTTACACTGGCCGAGCCTGCCGCATCACTAAAGGATATGTTTGTGTCCTCGTGTGTTTCTCTACCAAAGCAATACATTTGGAAGCTTCTTCAGACTTGACTACGGAAAAATTTCTTGGTGCGTTCTCCAGATTCGTGTCAAGGCGAGGCTGCCCTCTTCACCTTTACTCCGATAATGGAAAGACCTTTGTCGGAGCTGAAAATGTATTGAACAAAGACTTCCTTGAGACCCTGAAGGCAAAGGTCACTTCGACGTTTAACCATCAAAGCCTATCCTGGCATTTCAATCCCCCCGGTGCGCCTCATATGGGAGGGTTGTGGGAAGCCGGAGTTAAGAGTTTTAAAACCCATTTCTACAAGACGTCGGGAAATTTTAAATACACGTTTGAAGAGTTATCCACTCTCTTGTGTCGCATCGAAGCGTGTCTCAATTCAAGACCTATATCGGCAATGTCTGATGATCCTTGTGACCTCTTGCGCTTACTCCAGGGCATTTCCTAACAGGTGAACCATTACTAGCGGTTGCCGAACCACCTGTGACCGGCGAAGCCAGTTCTATTCTGAACAGCTGGCAGTGAGTTAAGGCTCTGAGCCAACTGTTTTCGAGGAGATGGAAAACAGAATATCTCCAAGAGCTCCACAAATGGAGCAAATGGCAGACTATAACAAAAAACTTGACAGAAGGCGACTTGGTCGTTGTTAAGGAGGACAGCACGTCATCATGTGATTTTAGACTTGGTCGTATTGAGAAGGTCTATCCTGGCTCTGATAACAACGTTCGCGTAGTGGATATTCGCTCTACTAGCGGAATACTCCTTAAAAGACCTATTAGTAAGGTGACGTTCCTCCCCGTAGACAACAACGTGCAGAGTCTATGTGTTCAATGTCAATAACATTATTTTTCGCATCCGCTAATCCAATCCTTTTACTTTTTTTCCTTCAGTCTTCAGTACTTTTTTTTCGCTATTTTTTCTTTGCGTCTTCGGACAATGCCGTCTCACCGAAGCGCCCAATCAACGGAAAGCAGATGTTCTCGAGGAACTAAATCGTTCCGATGCCGAGTCTGTACAGGAATACATCATCTACGGACTTGCTCTCGTTTCCTACGGTTGAATGCGGAGCGTCGTTTGCGGGCAGTGTTAATCAATAAATACTGTCCCAATAGGCTGGCACATCAGCATTCAGAGGGGGCTTGTCGAAGCAAGTGCCGTTGCCAAGTGTGTGGCAGTGATCATCACACCCTGCTCCACCTTTATCGCAGGAAGGAGCGACGTCAACGTTCCCCAACTCCGCCTCAAGCAGCTGAGATGCCTCGCCTTTCAACCGTCCTCGCGCACACCTCGACAGCTATCCTGCCCACGGCAAATTTACATTTCGATGTAGGCTCAAAGAAATTCGATGTCAGAGTCATGGTGGATGCCTGTTCGGCCGTCAGCCGGATTGACAATTCGCTGGCCGAAGCCATGAATCTCCCAATCCTGGGAGTTGGAAGCGAGCGCGTCTGCAAGGCTTCCCTTATCCCTATCAATGCAGAGACGCCTAGGATGGAGGTGGTTTTCAGCGTGGAAGACCAGCTGCGGATGCGTACTCCTGCGAGGGAATTGTCCGACACAGTCCGGACACAATTTGCCAACATCGTCCTGGCAGATCCCAATTTTTACAGGCCAACAGGAATCTCCGTGGTTCTGGGTGCAGACGTCTACCCTAATCTGATCCAGCCTGGACTATTGCCGAGTCCGAGTGGGCGTCTGGTGGCGCAGAATACTGTGCTAGGATGGATGCTGTAGGATTTCTACCGAAATCTGTTTTAGCTAAAAGGGTTTTTTTTGCGTGCCTAAAGTACAAAACCAGTGGCAAAAGTCGCCGCAATAAGTACAGAACAAATAAATACAGAAGTGAATACGTCAAGAGTTCTTTTCGTACTGATTTTATTGAGTATGGATCCGGGTTTATATACATGATTTGGGAGTACAAAGATATTAACTTAGGTCTAGTCTAGATACAAATGGACAACATGGTTTATTATCAGTTTACAAGAAAATATCCTAAATAAGCAATTACATCTACCAAATGGTCGGGTTAGAGTTTCCCAAGGGTTAAGACAGATGGTGTGAAGACACGTCCGTCGGCTGGATGCATATGGTGTATGACCCGTTTATCACATGTAGATGTGCGCAGACCAGGATATCAGCTACCTATTTATTTAGGTCAAAGTAGCTATCAGCAACGAACGAATTTCTGCTAAGTCGAAATCGTACATACTCCCGGCCGGCTGGATCGGTGTGGTCGGCATTTGATTCAGCTGAAGGGTATTTCTAGGGTTTCGCCATTTCTTCATAAAATGAATTACAACAATGATTATTATAAAAACTAATGCAAAACAGATCGCAATATGATGATGTTCAATAGTCTCAAGATTATGTGGTAATTTAAAACTATTGGGAGGCAGGAGTTGAGCTTCTCGTTGATACAACTCCTTGTATTTAAGGTTTGGGTCTTCCATCAAATTTGTAGAGGTAGATCTTGTTGAATTAAGTCGTAAATTCTGTATGAGTTCTCCTTCTCCAAAGCGAGCATACGATGTACGTAATTTGGTTTCCAATATGTCTTGACTTGTAATTGTCATTAAGGAATTTCGAATGGTGCATCCAGGTTTGGCACCATTAATGCAGAACCTCTTAAATTTATATTGGAGGTTCTGTCCAAACAAACTGCAGAAAATGTTAGCGTGGATCTTGTTGTAAAGATCCAGTGATTGTTGGCATGTGTTCTTAACCAGACTAACGGTCTTTCTGCCTTTATTAATTTGCAAGAAGAATCCGTTTTACATCTTGTAACGAACTGTTTTCAACTGTTGGATCGCTACGTAAACGCCGCGACTAGCTCAGAGATATTGTGTGTTCGTCCCACCAAATTTGTATTGCGTGACTGCCCGTGACCCAAGAAAATGCAGTGATATCCGATTGGGACAAATCGGAAAACTTTATTAAGTTTTTCTTTTCGCTGGAATTGGGCTCTTCGTCAGCTGGCTGTTGCGGCTCGCCTGGTCGGCGAAGTGCCTTCCTCGGCTCAAGATTCTCTTCGTGCGTTTCTCGGCGGCGCTCCTCGACGGCGTCGCTGCTCTCGTATCCCTTCGTGCTACGTGTGGACTCCTGCGGCGTCGTTCTCCAACGGCGGCTCTCCAGTTCCACCCGGCTTGTAGGACTCAAAAGTCTGCACAACCTTCCTTTCGGGTCCGACCAGAATGATCCTGGGATCACCTGTTTCGTCGTGTTCCCTGGGGTCGGTCTGGCTCTAGCCTGAGAAACAAATGTCCCGACAGGTCAAATCCGAGGATTCAGCCTTATCGTCAGTTCACCGTAACCCCGACGCCTGGCACAAACTCTTGATCCGCGCTTACCCTGCCGGTAGCTCGTCCTTCTCTCGACTCTGCTCCTGTCCTGCACTCGTCTCCACTCCAATCCTTGTGTCCTACATATCTCACCGTTGCAGTCTCAGCTTTGGCCTAGCGTCTTGACTCTGGTATCTTGATCTGGGCGTTGAGCACTCGGTTACTCGGTACTCTCACGGTCACGCACTCGATTGAATCCTCGCACTTGAATCTTGATATCTGGTTCTCTTGTCTCACTTGTACTTTCGCTCGCGTATCTTGGTTGTCTGTCCTCCTGTACTCCGGCTGTCAGGGTCGCGTCTTCCGACCGACACGTCCCGTGCCTCTTCACGGATCGAGCTGCCGCGCGTACTCCAACTGACTTCCTCGCGAACTTCCACTGACTGCCTCCAGCTGCGCCTGCGCCGTCCCTTTTATAGGCAGCGGCGGGGTCCCATTATTTCCCTTTTTGCACACGGCTCGCTAGGGTCCAATGTCCAAGGGTGTCCCGTTAGTTCCCTTTGCGCACGGCACGCATCGGGTCCAAGGTCCAAGATGTCCCGTTAATTCACGGTGCATCCTCTTTGCGCCGGTTTAAAGTCCACGGCTTTACCGTTCGACCCAATTGCCCTTTGGCGGCGTGGGTCCAAGGTCTAGCGCGGCACCGTTATTTCACGGTCTCTCCGCTTTGGCCGGGTCCAAGGTCCAGTATTTACCGGTGGACCTGGATGCCTTTGGACTCTGCCGCATTCTCGCTGCCTTCGCTGTTGCTAGGGGCTCTCCTGCCTCGAGATTTGTGGGGAGTTTTACGACTCCTCACAATCTACATTACACACATCTGCATTTCGCAGCTGGTTTCCGAAGAGAACATTTCTTGTTTGTTGTAACATATAAAATCATCTTTCGCTCTCTCTTGACAAGCCTTATAATCAATCTCTGACATTTCAAAGAATTCATCTCGATGACTATTGATTGCGATGTATGGGGTTTTAATTGCAAACATACTGATTCCATCTTCATCCAGAAATGGAATTGGTGTCAATCTGTAGATATCCAAAATCTGAGTAGATACCAAAGGCCAGTTTACCTTGATGATGACATGCTCCTTTATGATGGTTCCCTCAGCCCTCATCATCTGATCAAATAAAAACACCTCTTAACGAGGGAAAAAACTACTGACGATCGCACCTTCAAAGTACAAAAGTTCTGATATCAACATTTGTGACGAAAAATTATTACACTCGTCATTAAATAGACTTTCTAATATTTTCTTCGTGCGACGTGTTTTCATAAAAAAAAGCAGAGGCCTTGTTAAAAAAAATCGATATTTTAAAAACTAAAAATGGCTCCAACTGTTTACAAAAACCGATTGTAACTAAAACAAGAGAGAACGCTATAGTCGGGTGCCCCGACAATCAGATACCCGTTACTCAGGTAAATGGAGTGCGAGGGAGATCGAGATAGAAACTTTGAACACGCATAACTTTTTAACGAATGGTCCGATTTGAAAAATTTCTTCTACATTTCGATAGGTATTGATAAACACAATAAAACTGCATTTTTACTTTTCCGAAATATTGAAATTTTTAAAATCGTATATAAGCGATTGTGGGCGTTAGAGGGGGCGTGGCACCTTTTTGAAACAAACTTGCGCTGCGTAGGAACTCCTAGAATCTGTATGCAAAATGCCAATCTTCTAGCTTTTATAGTTTCCGAGATCTCAGCGTTCATACGGACAGACGGACAGACAGACAGACAGACGGGCAGACGGACATGGCTAGATCGACTCGGCTAGTGATCCTGATCAAGAATATATATACTTTATGGGGTCGGAAACGCTTCCTTCTAGCTGTTACATACTTTTGCACGAATACAATATACCCTTTTACTCTACGAGTAACGGGTATAAATATGGCGCATACATTGAAATATAAAAAAAAATGTAAATACAAAATTTTTAGGATTTTAATTTGCTTTTATTTTTAAGAAACTAAAAACTTGTTTTTTTTTAAGAAGAGGTTTTAGAGGAATTAATGCAAAAGACATGAAGTCACGCGGATTCATATAACCGGAGATAAAGATTTTCAATGAGAGGGTACTTTTTCAAATTTGTCAAATTTTAAAAAACTTTAAAAAATTCTAACTAAAAACAAAATTTTTTTTCGGACAAATCTTGATACACGTTATTGCTCATTTTCCAAATAGAAGATGTAAAAAAAGTTTCAGGCAAATCAAAAATGTAAAATTTTTCTTTTGGCCAAATCTGTTCGCCTTGTAAATTAACGGCCCTTGGGCAGCATTAATTGTTATGAGCTGGCCAAAGTGGCTATTTTCGTTTAATAACTTTTAAACGTGAATTTTTACAGTAATGTGTTATATACCAAAATTTAAGGAATCTCAAGGGCTATACAGTTAAAAGTTTTAAAGAAAATCGTTAGAGCCGTTTTTG